>CM050175.1:24034130-24321630 GCA_027410445.1 Discoglossus pictus
AATTTATCTATACTCTATATATAGAATAATGTTATTGTTGAGAAAGCAAATGTCACATGCCCAACGTTAAAAACCTGTTGAGATATGTATTTCTTAGAAGATTTGTATTGATGCCACTGATTGTATGTGCATATTTTGTTTAATTAGTATCAATGTCATTGAAGCAATGCTTCACATATTTGTATGCAGATCATATAATACTGATATTCTTTTGCAGATATATCGCCTTGTTTTGGCATGTAAAAATGAAAAATTTTGTTCAACAAAATAAATGTAATTAATTGCATTTGATGACCTTTTAACTATCTGCTATTAATATCACAAGTCTGTGCAGTATAGCAATATGTGTCAATAAGAGGAATATGCTAGCGCTTTCTAAATAAAATGTAATAATAATGACAATATGGCTACCAACTGTGGGCTCGATTATTTGATTCTGGTATTAATTTCCATAAAACGGACTCAGTCCTAATGGAGCACTCACAAGCAACTTTGCAGAGCTATTCCATGGCTCCCACAAAAAGCATTTGCTTAAAATTGACTGACTCTCACCCCGGGGGTATTGTATGTAGCTCTCTAGCGTGTGTTCACAACCTATTTTAGGTATACATGTAGGAGAATCAGCGTCTAAAACTCATTAGTCTCCATATCAACACTAGCAACTGCCTAACATGAGAATACTATACTAGCCCACCCATATCTATCACCTATCTATTCATTCATTTAATATTTATGAATGCATCTGATAGAGGATAATCAGTAGTGTATGAAAACATTGAAAAATACCAAATGTGTGCTACATCTCTCGAGTTTGCAAGCAGCTGCTTTTGTGAGTCAACACACCTAGAAATCCCTGCTAAAATTAGCATAACATTCATAATTAATTTTGGCCAATCACAGCCAGCTAATACATTTTAATACATTGTAGCAATCTGTGATAGCAGCGTGGACAGGAAGGAATCATGGGATGTGTAGTCCTCTGCAGAAGGAAACAGGAGGAGTCAGACACTGATCTGTAAGATCTCTGCATTAAGCTGCTGCTGAGTTGAAGGTTAGTAAAGGGTTAAAATCCACACCTAAATGCAGTGTTTCTATTGGGAGATACACTGTGTCTGTGTAAGCAGCTCTGGAGGTGTGGCAAATAAAATATGTTTGTATGTGTTGTAACAGAGCGCCCCCTTCTGACGGGGGGGAAGGGGGGGGGATTGCGTCCAGTTTTCCTTGCTCTTTAACTTATTTTTGGAGGAAAACACAGCAGGTTTGTCAGAAGCTTTGTATTACTGCTGTTTTATTTTGTCAGTACCAACAGAAAGAAAACGGGCTTACTATAACCTGGAACACCCTGACTCGCCCTGAGACCGCTTCTCGGCCTGCAGGTAAAATTATACAGTCCACAGTGTAAGCTCTCTGCTTCTTTCTTGGATCTCTTGAGGACCTTTTTCCTCTTCTCTCTCTGTCCATAGCGGGTGAAGCATAGGGCCCACCCTTCTCTCCCTTATGCTTCACCCCAGGGACCCCTTGTCACCCTCTTGTGATGAGGGATGATTACTCTCTCTTAATACTCTCTTCTCCCTGGGGCCGTTTGTAATCCTTTTTCTGGGTATGATGAAAATAATATGTATTTGGCACCAACCTTTTATCCCCCAAGTTGTATCCGGTTTATCAGGAATGGGGGGTGCTTTTGGATGGCTCCTTACTCAGCTTGATTTCTCCTGAACAGAAGCGGGCCGCTCTCTCCTTTAGGAAAGTCTCTCAGTGACACCCTCCTCCTCAGACTGCTAGGTAGAGACTGCAAACTTCACTGAGCACCCTTTTTAACTGCTCATGAGCAGGGTCAGGTGTTGGCTTAATTAGGCTGAAGATTTTGGATTAACATTTCTATGTCAGTCCAGGGTATATGGCTTTGCTCCATCTGCGGCTTATATATCTTCCCTGATGTACTGTGTTGCAGGTTATCAGGGATTCCTGCTGCACTTTATTACAGTGTATAGAATGACTCAATAAAACAAATCTGTATGGTTATAGAATGACTCCAAGTTATGTGTGTTTCTGATATAAGCTGCATGTGTTAGATTAGAAAAAGGGAAAAACAGGGAAACTTATCATGGCAGGAAAGGGGCTAATAAAAATGTGAATAAATGAGGTTAATACCCCCACCATCTATACCTTGCTACTCCTTAGACCTGGGTGGACCTCTATGGCACCTAATGTTAATTTCTTTACCATGGGTCCCTATAAACCCCTATGGCAACCAAGCCCCTACCACAGGAATCATTATGAACCCCAGTAGTCTCTAATTCTAGCCCTCTAAACTACTGTGCATACACTAAGCTAAAAACAAAAAATAAATAAATAATTACTGTTAAAAAAAAATGACATTACCCGTATATACTCGAGTATAAGCGATCCAAGTATAAGCCGAGGAACCTTTTTAACCACAAAATACTGGGAAAACTTAGTGACTCGAGTATAAGCAGAGGGTGGGAAATGTTCTGCCCCCTGTGTCCCTCTCGTGCCCTCTGTGTCCCCCTCTTGTGTGCCCTCTGTGCCCTCCTCTTGTGTGTCCTCTGTGCCCCTTTCTTGTGTCCCCCCCTTCTCCCCTGTGTCTCTTCCCATCCTCTCCCTCCACTGTGTCTCTTCCCCTCCTCTCCCTCCCCTGTGTCTCTTCCCCCTCCCTCCCCTGTGTCTCTTACCCCCTCTCCCTTTCCTGTGTCTCTTACCCCCTCTCCCTTTCCTGTGTCTCTTTCTCCGCCCTGTCCCTTTTGTCTCTTTCCCTCCCCCTCTCTTATCACCCTCCTCAACCCCCTCCTCATCAGCCCTCCTCATTCTCCCTTCTCATCCTCAACCCCCTCCTCATCCTCTCTCCTCAACCCCCCTCATCATCCTCCCTCCTCATCCTCTCTCCTCAACCCCCTCTCCTCAACCCCCCTCCTCATGCTCAACCCCCCTCCTCAACCTCTCTCCCCATCCTCAACCCCCCTCCTCAACCTCCCTCCTCAACCCCCCTCCTCAACCCCCATCCTCATCCTCCCTCCTCAACACCCCTCCTCAACCCCCCTCCTCAACCTACCTCCTCAACCCCCCTCCTCCTCCTCAACCCCATCCTCATCCTCCCTCCTCAACCCCCCTCCTCAACCCCCCTCCTCATCCTCAACCCCCCTCCTCAACCCCCCTCCTCAACCTACCTCCTCAACCCCCTCCTCCTCCTCAACCCCCTTCCTCACCCACAATCCCCCTCCTCCTCCTCAACCATCAACCTCTCTCCTCAACCCCCCTCCTCATGCTCAACCCCATTCCTCAACCTCTCTCCCCATCCTCAACCCCCCTCCTCAACCTCCCTCCTCAACCCCCCTCCTCAACCCCCCTCCTCATCCTCTCTCCTCAACCCCCCTCCTCATCCTCCCTTCTCATCCTCTATCCTCAACCCCCCTCCTCATCCTCCCTCCTCATCCTCTCTACTCAACCCCCCTCCTCATCCTCAACCTCTTTCCTCAACCCCTTTCCTCAACCCCCCTCCTCAACCTACCTCCTCAACCTACCTCCTCCTCCTCAACCCCATCCTAATCCTCCCTCCTCAACCCCCTCCTCATCCTCAACCAACCTCCTCAACCTCCTCCTCAACCCCCTTCCTCACCCACAATCCCCCTCCTCCTCCTCAACCCTCAACCTCTCTCCTTAACCCCCCTCCTCATGTTCAACCACCCTCCTCAACCTCTCTCCCCATCCTCAACCCCCCTCCTCAACCTCCCTCCTCAACCCCCCTCCTCAACCCCCATCCTCATCCTCCCTCCTCAACACCCCTCTTCAACCCCCCTCCTCAACC
The DNA here is from genome assembly GCA_027410445.1 of Discoglossus pictus. Lineage (NCBI taxonomy): Eukaryota > Metazoa > Chordata > Amphibia > Anura > Alytidae > Discoglossus > Discoglossus pictus. The sequence goes on from CM050175.1 coordinate 24,037,954, forward strand.
TACCTCCTCAAGCCCCCTCCTCCTCCTCAACCCCATCCTCATCCTCCCTCCTCAACCCCCCTCCTCAACCCCCCTACTCATCCTCAACCCCCCTCCTCATCCTCAACCCCCCTCCTCAACTCCCCTCCTCAACCCCCTCCTCCTCCTCAACCCCCTTCCTCACCCACAATCGCCCTCCTCCTCCTCAACCCTCAACCTCTCTCCTCAACCCCCCTCCTCATGCTCAACCCCCCTCCTCAACCTCTCTCCCCATCCTCAACCCCCCTCCTCAACCTCCCTCCTCAACCCCCCTCCTCAACCCCCATCCTCATCCTCCCTCCTCAACACCCCACCTTAACCCCCCTCCTCAACCTACCTCCTCAACACCCCCCTCCTCCTCAACCCCATCCTCCCTCCTCAACCCCCCTCCTCAACCCCCCTCCTCATCCTCAACCCCCCTCCTCAACCCCCCTCCTCAACCTACCTCCTCAACCCCCTCCTCCTCCTCAACCGCCTTCCTCACCCACAATCCCCCTCCTCCTCCTCAACCTCTCTCCTCAACCCCCCTCCTCATGCTCAACCCCCCTCCTCAACCTTTCTCCCCATCCTCAACCCCCCTCCTCAACCTCCCTCCTCAACCCTCCTCCTCAACCCCCCTCCTCATCCTCTCTCCTCAACCCCCCTCCTCATCCTCTATCCTCAACCCCCCTCCTCATCCTCCCTCCTCATCCTCTCTCCTCAACCCCCCTCCTCATCCTCAACCTCTTTCCTCAACCCCTTTCCTCAACCCCCATCCTCATCCTCCCTCCTCAACACCCCTCCTCAACCCCCCTCCTCAACCTACCTCCTCAACCCCCCTCCTCATCCTCAACCCCATCCTCATCCTCCCTCCTCAACCCCCATCCTCAACCTACCTCCTCAACCTCCTCCACCTCCTCAACCCCCTTCCTCACCCACAATCCCCCTCCTCCTCCTCAACCCTCAACCTCTCTCCTTAACCCCCCTCCTCATGCTCAACCCCCCTCCTCAACCTCTCTCCCCATCCTCAACCCTCCTCCTCAACCTCCCTCCTCAACCCCCCCTCCTCAACCCCCCTCCTCATCCTCTCTCCTCAACCCCCCTCCTCATTCTCCCTCCTCAACCTCCCTCCTCAAACCCCCTCCTCACCCCCCTCCTCATCCCCTCTCCTCATCCCCCCTCCTCATCCTCTCTCCTCAACCCCCTCCTCAACCCCACCTCCTCAACCTCGCCTCCTCAACCTCTCTCCTCAACCCCCCTCCTCCTCCTCAACTCCACTCCTCATCCTCAACCCCCCTCCTCAACCACCCTCCTCATGCTCATTTCACCTCCTCATCCTCTCTCCTCAACCCCCCTCCTCATCCTCCCTCCCCAACCTCCCTCCTCAACCCCCCTCCTCATCCATCCTCCTCAACCCCCTCCTCAACCTCCCTCCTCAACCCCCCTCCTCATCCCTCCTCCTCAACCCCCCTTCTCAACCTCCCTCCTCAACCCCCCTCCTCATCCTCAACCCCTCTCCTCATCCTCCCTTCTCAACCTCCCTCCTTAACCCCCCTCCTCATCCCTCCTCCTCAACCCCCCTCCTCAACCTCCCTCCTCAACCCCCCTCCTCATCCTCAACCCCCCTCCTCAACCACCCTCCTCATGCTCAACCCCCCTCCTCAACCTTTCTCCTCAACCCCCCTCCTCAACCTACCTCCTCAACCCCCCTCCTCAACCTCTCTCCCCATCCTCAACCCCATCCTGAGGAGGGGGGTTGAGGATGAGGAGGGGGCTTGGAGGGGGAGGGAAAGAGACAGGAGGGAGAGGGCGGGAAAGAAACCCTTGAGAGGGAGAGGGGGGAAGAAACAAAGTGGTGGAGAGACACGTGGGGAATGACTCACAGGGTGACTCGAGTATAAGCTGAGGGGGCCCTCTTCAGCCTTAAAAAAAGGGCTGAAAAACTCGGCTTATACTCGAGTATATACGGTAATCGTCCAGTGATGATTATCAATGCGCTTGTCCTCATTCTTTAGCCTGTATATGTGGGCATATCCATGATGATTGATTGTTCCTCTTCTTGTTTGATTGAAGACGCTTGAATCCTTTCTTCAGGCGACTAAAAATACCACACCACTAGATATTATAAATCTTATAATGGGCTAACTAAAAGTAGTTAGATAGGCCTTGATAAGAAAAAAATCTTCATTAACAACTGTGAGCCCGATTCAATTGAGCAATCATAAGTTCCTGGAGCCAGTAAATGAATTTGCTATATAATTGGCAGAGTTCCAAACGGTTTACGGGTTACGGGTTACGGCCTTGAAAACCTTGCAGTTACGATGGCAAAATTTGCAAATTGCTATACAATTGCTACAATTCCCCAGGCCTGCAAATGTTTCACGACCCTAAATGGCAAATGTAGGAGAAAATCCTACGAGTACTAGAGAGACTCCCAAGGGGATTTAACCCCTGTCCGTAGCACTGTAAATGCAAATTAAAAATCAATCCTTTTTCAATCATTTTTTTTTGTCTTTTGGAGTACTTTGTGGACAGTACTTGTCTGGAGGAAGCAGCATCGCAACCAGGGTTGAATTTATTGGAGGACACACTTTAATTACACTTGGGACTATTCTGGACACAACCGGGAAGAAGAAAGGACACTATTGGGAGAACTATATCATTTCAAAGTGAGACAATTTGTATTTAATTTCCATCACTTTCCCACATAGTGGATTTATTTGGTGTGACGATTGAATAACCTCTGATTAATATCCACTTTGCTTTTCTCTATCTATACCTATCACTGCAAGAGCCATCTTTATATATTCAATTGCAATGTACTCTTGATATGACTTGTGGAGCACTATAGACATAGCAATGAACCCTTTTGGGAAGTTGCTTTTACTTATTTGTTTAAAAATCAATCCTGCCATGTAAATTACGGGGAAAACGATGAAAGACATTAGAATTAATTGCACAACAGTCTCAAGCTCGCAAATCGTCAATAAAAATCATATTATATTATGTGTCATTTCAGGGGTTATATGGATCTCGGGAATCAATGAGTTAATACATATCAGGTCACCAATATGGACTAGAACAGTATTGGCATTCATTTTTATTATTTTGTATTTTGAGAGTTTGCGAGTCTGATCGCATATCGGACCCCCGAACCTAATTGATTGACACGTAACCCCCATCTTATCCTGCCGTAATGATGACAGACTCAGTTACTATTTGATGTTTCTAAATGAGTGGTTGCGGCCTTGCTTAATTGACCATATTCTGGCCCTGAACTGCTACGCAAGAGTTCATGGTTTACAGTTTCGGCTTTTCGGCAGACTTGTTCAATTGAATAGCACCGGAATTGTAGCAGGGTTCAAGCCCGCTGACATACGGTCTACATACCGCAAGATGCGGGCTTCTAATTGAATCGGCTCTTTTATTGTATATTTAAACAATGAATTGCTATTTTTAAAATCATTCCCAAGGCTATGTAGGCCTAAGATCTCTAAACATTGTTGAATGATGTATTGTCTTTGGAGCGGTACCCATCCAGGCAGAAGTACCAAAATGACAAAATTTTAAGACGACTCTGTAAAACACACATTAGTAATAGGCAGTAGTGTAAAATGAATTGCTAGCAATGTACACAAATACACTTTCTACTCACCCTCCACATCATACAGTAAGCTTGTTCAGAAAGCTTTGTCTTCTGGGTGGCTCCCGCTCCACAGACAGTATATCATTCAGGAGATGGAGACATAAAGAGCTCATACTGCCTTGAGGCATAATTAAAAAATAGTAATTCCTTGCTTAAATGCTCAGTAAAAAATAACAACTTTTTTTTCATCTTATAAGGCCATACCTAACTAGTCTTTAGAGAGACGCTAAAATTGCCCTTTAATACTAGGTGGTATAGGAGTCTATAGTGACCCCAATGGGGGTAGATTATGTATTGATGCGTGGGATCTATAGTGACCCCCACTGTAGATAGTGACAGAGCCCTCTGAGGTCTGTAAGGACCCTCTTAGAGGACATGGACCATTGGGGTCCTCCTGGTGTACTTCAGATTTATTTATTCTGGGTGGGGGAAGGATAAGAGGTTATTGTGGAATTAATGACTTCCAATGCCCGCACATGTGTTGAGGGACTCCCTGTGGACACCCGGGCTCATAGGGTCTAACAGGGTCTAGGCGACAGGATCATATACCCCTGCATTGAATTTTATATAATTTAACCCCTTACCACAAGGAAGAGTATAACTTTAAAGTTGGTGTAGTAACTCTCAGTAGAGATTTAGCTGGGGAGGTTCAATTTACACATAGGGATTAGGCTTGCCACAATTGCCTGCCAGTCTTTACCGGAACACATAGGATTAGTGAAGATTTATTACGAGAGACATGTAAAAGCACTTTAGATAAAAACACATCTAGGAGCAGAGACCATATTACGCACAGAGATGACTCGCTAGGGTTTATATGTAAGGGTTTGATATAGGCAGCGTGTTAGGCTATGTTAGGACTTACATGAGCTTTTCACTTTTAAAATTTCCTATGGCAACCATGTAATCAAGCACTATGACACTGAGGATATCAATCTTTTCCTCTTGAAAAATATAAATGATTTTCTTATTCAACTAACTGATAAGTATTAAGTGTTACATAATACAAAGCACTTATGTTATATATCTAACAAAACTTTATCAATAAATGCAAAATAAATACAATAAGTGAACAATGATAACATAATAAAACAGGCCAATGGACCCCCATGGTTATACTTTAGTTGACAGATCCCATGCCTCATAGGGGCTAGTGGGGGAGTCCCAGGAGATCATCTGGCTCATTTGGCTAGCCGGTATGAAGGGGGAGTCCAGGGGATTCTCAGACTCATAGGGGCAGTGGGTATTGAGGGTGAATCCTGGGTCATAGGAGGTAGCAAGTATTGAGGTAGGCTTTTTTTTTTTTTTAAATGTGGGGCACTTATTTATGCAAAAAGGTGCTCATCTCAACTAAAAATACCTCAGTGGGTTTTTCTAAAGGTCTGGTTGCCTACTCAGAGTGCAGTCTCTTTTAGCTCACTTGTGTCCTTCACAGGGATAAATATCCTGTAGTATATCAGTCTGGTCCCACTCAAAAGAGTGACCCAGTCCAGAAATACCAGGCAGTTCTACCCTGAACAGGAGAAACAGCAAACCACAGACGTGTTTCGGCCTCTGTGGGCCTTGTCAGTGAGGTGTAGCTGTACTCCCTAAGGCACAGGGAGCAAGGAGTCCATGTCTGGAGTCCCCTTTCACTCATAAGGTGAGGAAAATGTATTCAAAAAGAGTAGAGGTGCTCACCTGAGAACGAAAAATACCTCAGTGTTTTTTTTTTATAAGTCTGGTTACCTACTCAGAGAGCAACCTCACTTGGGAATATTCTGAGTAAACTTCAGCAAGATTACATATTGTTATGGATGAAGTGATAGCAATTTTTTAAATTGTTATGGGACAGGTTCTAGGGTTTATGATATTAGAGACAGTTTCTTAGAAGGAACTTTTCCATGAAAAATGTGTCCAATGGAAGGAGATCTGCTACCTCTTACTGGAAACCCCAATTTGCAGTAGTTGTAGGAACCAGTATTAAATTATCTACTGTTGCAGTGAATATATAAACCTATGAGATATACCAGCTACACCCCTATGAGCTGGGGAATCCCAAAGCCAATCAGAGAAGGGTAACACTAGAATGAAATAATATTCTGATTGGCTGACATTTTAACCAGTCAGAAAGGCTTCTCTGATTGGTTACTGAGAGTTCCAGTATTTAAATACTATGATTGACATATTTTAGCCAATTATAAGCCATAAAAATAGTATATAAGGCAATGTCACAATCAATTGCTGTCTTTTTGCAAGCTCCGATCGAGTTATAGGCTCCAACCTTCCGATTCACAGCAAAGTTAATGCCCCTTCAAGCTTTTGATCTTTCACAGCTTCAAGAGTTGCGAACAATAAAATCGCAAATCGCTATTCAATTACTCCAATTCCCCCTCGCTAACCACTTCATCAAGCCCGCAAATGGCAAAAGTCGAACCAGAAGTTACTGGTACCAAGGAGGACACGCAAAGGGCTTAATGTCCAGAGCACTTAAAAAGCAAATAAAAAAATCAATACTGTACTTTTTTTAAAAGTGAAAGTAATGTTAGGTCTTATAATTAATAGCACAACATTCTCAAGCTTGCAGATCTGCAATCAAAAATTGTTTATTTCATGTTTGATTATATTAATTATATTGTTATATCGATCCCAGCAATCAATGTGTTAATACATATAATGGAGCTCACATGTAATAGAATATCATATTCATGGATTTATCAATATTGCATTATATCTGGAATGTGGGTACGATTGTAACCAGTAATTCAAGCCCGTAGGACTTTTAAATCCAACCTCCATTTTCCATTGAAGTAATGATGACGATCTCTGTTTCCTTTGGCTGTTTCGAATCGGGAGTTATGGCCTTGTGTGATTGATCACGTTCAAGCCTGCAAATGCTATGTTGATAGCATGGTTTACGATGTGCGCTATCGGTCAGGGACTTGCGGGCCCGGCCAATTGAATAGCACCATAAGTTGCAGACACTGTGGGCCTGCAGGAGGCCCGCAGACTTACGGTCTATACCTCCATAACATGTGAGTCTGAATTTAATGAGGCTCATAGAATACACTTATATGTATTGCTCCCAGAGTTTTGAGTAAGGGTTTTATCTGGAGGCATAGAATAGAGCCCTTAGTCATGTGAATTTGATGTAGTTTTTTTATTTATACATATCTACATTTAGATTCTTGTACTAATCAACATTTAACTTATCAATTAAAAAAAAAGTGCATTAATCAGAAGATTAAAGAAGTAACAACTGATAAAAAACAAGCATGAATATGTTATAAGTATATATTTTCTCCAATCTTGTATGACTTTTTTATTATAAACTAATGCTCATTGAGTTTTGCACTTGATAGAGATTTATTAGGTACCTATTATTCTTTGGATTAACCATGTATAATTATCAATGTATCAGAGTAAGATAACTTTATTATTACTACACCAAAGTTATTTCTTGGAATAGTTAAAGGCATATTCAAGTGAGGTGGGTTATGATTGCATCCTGTAGAATGCAATCATAACCCACCATGAAAAAATGCAAACACTTTTTGCAAAAAAAAAAAAAAAAGACACCCCCAGCAACTGGCGCTGCTCATATATGGTACGAATTATAAATTTGTACCCCTTGCGTCATTCATATGCGCAAGCTGATTGGCTTTTCAGCCAATCAGCAAATATAGGTGACGTCAGCCATGATGTCACAGATGCTTCCGATTATCTCCGAACATAGCTCAGAGGTTTCGAGAGGAGGGAAAAGGGAGGGGCCGAGGATGGACTGTCTGTGTGTGTCTGTGTGTGTGTCTGTGTGTCTGTCTGTCTGTGTGAGTGTATGTGTCTGTGTGAGTGTGTATGTCTGTATGAGTGAGTGTGTGTGTCTGTGTGAGTGAGTATGTATATCTGTGTGAGTGAGTGTGTGTCTGTGTGAGTGAGTATGTTGGTTTGTGTGAGTGAGTGTGTATGTCTATGTTAGTTAGTGTCTGTGTCTGTGCGAGTGAGTGAATGAGTGTGTGTGTCTGTGTAAGTGAATGAGTGTGTGTGTCTGTGTGAGTGAATGAGTGTGTGTGTGTGAGTGAGTGTGTGTGTGTGTGTAAGTGAGTGAGTGTATATGTCTGTGAGTGAGTCAGTGTATATGTCTGTGTGAGTGAGTGCGTGTATCTGTGTGAGTGAGTGTGTGTGTCTGAGTGAGTGTGTATGTCTGTGTGAGTGAGAGTAAATGTAAATGTGAGTGAGTGTGTGTGTCTGTGAGTGAGTGTGTGGGTCTGCGTGAGTGAGTGTGTATGTCTGTGTGAGAGAGTGAGTGAGTGTGTATGTCAGTGTAAGTGAATGAGTGTGTGTGTGTCTGTGAGTGAGTGTCTATGTCGCTGTGAGTGAGTGTGTGTCTGTGAGTGTGTGTGTCTGTGCAAGTGGGTGAATGAGTGTGTGTGTCTGTGTGAGTGAAAGAGTGTGTGTGTGTTTGTGTGAGTGAGTGAGTGTATATGTCTGTGAGTGAGTGTGTATGCTGTGTGAGTGAGTGTGTCTGTCTGTGTGAGTGAGTGAGTGAGTCACTGTGTATGTCTGTGTGAGTGAATGAGTGTGTGTGTCTGTGTGAGTGAGTGTGAATGTCAGTGTGAGTGAGTGTGTGAGTGTGTATGTCTGTGTGAGTGAGTGTGTCTGTGTGAGTGAGTCAGTGTGTATGTCTGTGTGAGTGAGTGTGTGTGTCTGTGTGAGTGAGTGGGAATGTCAGTGTGAGTGAGTGTGTGAGTGTGTATGTCTGTGTGAGTGAGTGTGTATGTCAAGCTCGCAAATGGCAAAAGTAAAACCAGAAGTTACTGGTACCAAGGAGGACACGCAAAGGGCTTAATGTCCAGAGCACTTTAAAATGAAATAAAAAATCAATACTGTACTTTTATTCAAAGTGAAAGTGATGTTAGGTCTTATAATTAATAGCACAACATTCTCAAGCTTGCAGATCTGTAATAAAAAATAGTTTATTTCATGTTTGATTATATTAATTATATTGTTATATCGATCCCAGCAATCAATGTGTTAATACATATAATGGAGCTAACATGTAATAGAATATCATATTGATGGCTCTATCAATATTGCATTATATCTGGAATGTGGGTCCGATTGTAACCCGTAATTCAAGCCCGTAGGACTTTTAAATCCAACCTCCATTTTCCATTGAAGTAATGATGACGATCTCTGTTTCCATTGGCTGTTTCGAATCAGGAGTTATGGCCTTGCGTGATTGATTATGTTCAAGCCCGCAAATGCTATGTTGATAGCATGGTTTACAATGTGCGCTATCGGTCAGGGACTTGCGGGCCCGGCCAATTGAATAGCACCATAAGTTGCGGATGCTGTGGGCCTGCAGGAGGCCCGCAGACTTACGGTCTATACCTCCATAACATGTGCCTCTGAATTTAATGAGGCTCATAGAATACACTTATATGTATTGCTCCCAGAGTTTTGAGTAAGGGTTTTATCTGGAGGCATAGAATAGAGCCCTTAGTCATGTGAATTTGATGTAGTTTATTTATTTATACATATCTACATTTAGATTCTTGTACTAATCAACATTTAACTTATCAATTTAAAAAAAGTGCATTAATCAGAAGATTAAAAAAGTAACAACTGATAAAAAACAAGCATGAATATGTTATAAGTTTATATTTTCTTCAATCTTGTATGACTTTTTTATTATAAACTAATGCTCATTGAGTATTGCACTTGATAGAGATTTTTTTTAGGTACCTATTATTCTTTGGATTAACCATGTATAATTATCAATGTATCAGAGTAAGATAACTTTCTTATTACTACACCAAAGTTATTTCTTGGAATAGTTAAAGGCATATTCAAGTGAGGTGGGTTATGATTGCATCCTGTAGAATGCAATCATAACCCACAATGAAAAAAACACTTTTTGCAACAAAAAAAAAAGACACCCCCAGCAACTGGCGCTGCTCATATATGGTACGAATTATAAATTTGTACCCCTTGCGTCATTCATATGTGCAAGCTGATTGGCTTTTCAGCCAATCAGCAAATATCGGTGACGTCAGCCATGATGTCACAGATGCTTCCGATTATCTCCGAACATAGCTCAGAGGTATCGAGAGGAGGGAAAAGGGTGGGGCCGAGGATGGACTGTCTGTGTGTCTGTGTGTCTGTCTGTCTGTGTGAGTGTATGTGTCTGTGTGAGTGTGTATGTCTGTATGAGTGAGTGTGTCTGTGTGAGTGAGTATGTATATCTTTGTGAGTGAGTGTGTGTCTGTGTTAGTGAGTATGTTGGTCTGTGTGAGTAAGTGTGTATGTCTGTGTGAGTAAGTGTGTATGTCTGTGTGAGTGAGTATGTATGTCTGTTTGAGTGAATAAGTCTTTGTGTCTGAGTGAGTGAGTGTGTGTGTGTGGGTGAGTGTGTATGTCTGTGTGAGTGAGTGTGTATGTCTGTGTTAGTGAGTGTGTGTGTCTGTGTGAGTGAGTGTGTATGTCTGTGTGAGTGAGTGTTTGTGTATATCTGTGTGAGTGAGTGTGTGTCTGTGTGAGTGAATGTGTATGTCTGTGTGAGTGAGTATGTATGTCTGTGTGAGTGAGTAAGTGTGTCTGTGAGTGAGTGTGTGTGTCTGTGTGAGTGAGTAAGTGTGTGTGTGTGAGTGAGTGAGTAAGTGTGTATGTCTGTGTGTGTGAGTGAGTGTGTATGTCTGTAAGTGTGTGTATGTCTGTGTGAGTGAGTGTGTATGTCTGTATGAGTGAGTGTGTGTGTCTGCGTGAGTGAGTATGTATATCTGTGTGAGTGAGTGAGTGTGTCTTTGTGAGTGAGTGTGTATGTCTGTGTGAGTGGGTGTGTATATAAGTGAATAAGTGTGTGTGTCTGTGTGAGTGAGTGTGTGTCTGTGTGAGTGAGTGTGTATGTCTGTGTGAGTGTGTATGTCTGTGAGTGAGTGTGTGTGTCTGTGTGAGTGACTAAGTGTGTGTGTCTGTGTGAGTGAGTGTGTATGTCTGTGTGTGTGAGTGTGTGTGTCTGTGTGAGTGAGTATGTATATCTGTGTGAGTGAGTGTGTCTTTGTGAGTGATTGTATATGTCTGTGTGAGTGGGTGTGTATGTAAGTGAATAAGTGTGTGTGTCTGTGTGAGTGAGTGTGTGTCTGTGTGAGTGAGTGAGTGTGTATGTCTGTGAGTAAGTGTGTGAGTGTGTATGTCTGTGTGAGTGAGTGTGTATGTCTGTATGAGTGAGTGTGTGTGTCTGTGTGAGTGAGTATGTATATCTGTGTGAGTGAGTGTGTCTGTGTGAGTGATTGTATATGTCTGTGTGAGTGGGTGTGTATGTAAGTGAATAAGTGTGTGTGTCTGTGTGAGTGAGTGTGTGTCTGTGTGAGTGAGTGAGTGTGTATGTCTGTGAGTGAGTGTGTATGTCTGTGTAAGTGAGTGTGTGTCTGTGTGAGTGAGTGAATAAGTGTGTGCGTCTGTGTGAGTGAGCGTGTATGTCTGTGTGAGAGAGTGTGTGTGTAAGAGAATGAGTGTGTATGTCAGTGTGAGTGAGTGTGTGTGTCTGTGAGTGAGTGTCTATGTCTCTGTGAGTGAGTGTGTGTGTCTGTGAGTGTGTATGTCTGTGTGTGTGTCTGTGCGAGTGAATGAGTGTGTGTGTGTCTGTGTGAGTGAATGAGTGTGTGTGTGTCAGTGTGAGTGAGTGTGCGTGGGTAAGTGTGTATGTCTGTGTGAGTGAGTGTGTGTGTCTGTGTGAGAGAGTGTGTGTGTAAGAGAATGAGTGTGTATGTCAGTGTGAGTGAGTGTGTGTGTCTGTGAGTGAGTGTCTATGTCTCTGTGAGTGAGTGTGTGTGTCTGTGAGTGTGTATGTCTGTGTGTGTGTCTGTGTGAGTGAATGAGTGTGTGTGTGTCAGTGTGAGTGAGTGTGCGTGGGTAAGTGTGTATGTCTGTGTGAGTGAGTGTGTGTGTCTGTGAGTGAGTGTATATGTCAGTGTGAGTGAGTGTGTGTGTCTGAGAGTGAATGTCTATGTCGCTGTGAGTGAGTGTGTGTGTCTGTGAGTGTGTGTCTGTGTGAGTGAGTGTGTGTCTGTGCAAGTGAGTGAATGAGTGTCTGTGTGAGTGAATGAGTGTGTGTGTCTGCGTGAGTGAGTGAGAGTGTCTGTGAGTGTCTATGTCGCTGTGAGTGAGTGTGTCTGTGTAAGTGAGTGAGTGTATATGACTGTGAGTGAGTGTGCATTTCTGTGTGAGTGAGTCAGTGTATATGTCTGTGTGAGTGAGTGAGGGTGTGTTACTGTGTGAGTGAGTGAGTGTGGGTCTCTGTGTGAGTGAGGGTGTGTGTCTGTGTGATGGAGTGTGAATGTCAGTGTGAGTGAGTGTGTGTGTCTGTGAGTGAGTGTGAGTGAGCTTCTCTGATTGGTTACTGAGAGTTCCAGTATTTAAATACTATGATTGACATATTTTAGCCAATTATAAGCCATAAAAATAGTATATAAGGCAAGGTCACAATCAGAAAGCCATTAATTCAATCAATTACTGTCTTTTTGCAAGCTCCGATCGAGTTACAGGCTCCAACCTTCCGATTCAAAGCAAAGTTAATGCCCCTTCAAGCTTTTGATCTTTCACAGCTTCAAGAGTTGCGAACAATAAAATTGCAAATCGCTATTCAATTACTTCAATTCCCCCTCGCTAAGCACTTCATCAAGCCCGCAAATGGCAAAAGTCAAACCATAAGTTACTGGTACCAAGGAGGACACGCAAAGGGCTTAATGTCCAGAGCACTTTGAAAGCAAATAAAAAATCAATACTGTACTTTTTTTTAAAGTGAAAGTGATGTTAGGTCTTATAATTAATAGCACAACATTCTCAAGTGTGTGTGTCTGTGTGAGTGAGTGAGTAAGTGTGTATGTCTGTGTGTGTGAGTGAGTGTGTATGTCTGTAAGTGTGTGTATGTCTGTGTGAGTGAGTGTGTATGTCTGTATGAGTGAGTGTGTGTGTCTGCGTGAGTGAGTATGTATATCTGTGTGAGTGAGTGAGTGTGTCTTTGTGAGTGAGTGTGTATGTCTGTGTGAGTGGGTGTGTATATAAGTGAATAAGTGTGTGTGTCTGTGTGAGTGAGTGTGTGTCTGTGTGAGTGAGTGTGTATGTCTGTGTGAGTGTGTATGTCTGTGAGTGAGTGTGTGTGTCTGTGTGAGTGACTAAGTGTGTGTGTCTGTGTGAGTGAGTGTGTATGTCTGTGTGTGTGAGTGTGTGTGTCTGTGTGAGTGAGTATGTATATCTGTGTGAGTGAGTGTGTCTTTGTGAGTGATTGTATATGTCTGTGTGAGTGGGTGTGTATGTAAGTGAATAAGTGTGTGTGTCTGTGTGAGTGAGTGTGTGTCTGTGTGAGTGAGTGAGTGTGTATGTCTGTGAGTAAGTGTGTGAGTGTGTATGTCTGTGTGAGTGAGTGTGTATGTCTGTATGAGTGAGTGTGTGTGTCTGTGTGAGTGAGTATGTATATCTGTGTGAGTGAGTGTGTCTTTGTGAGTGATTGTATATGTCTGTGTGAGTGGGTGTGTATGTAAGTGAATAAGTGTGTGTGTCTGTGTGAGTGAGTGTGTGTCTGTGTGAGTGAGTGAGTGTGTATGTCTGTGAGTGAGTGTGTATGTCTGTGTAAGTGAGTGTGTGTGTGTCTGTGTGAGTGAGTGAATAAGTGTGTGCGTCTGTGTGAGTGAGCGTGTATGTCTGTGTGAGAGAGTGTGTGTGTAAGAGAATGAGTGTGTATGTCAGTGTGAGTGAGTGTGTGTGTCTGTGAGTGAGTGTCTATGTCTCTGTGAGTGAGTGTGTGTGTCTGTGAGTGTGTATGTCTGTGTGTGTGTCTGTGCGAGTGAATGAGTGTGTGTGTGTCTGTGTGAGTGAATGAGTGTGTGTGTGTCAGTGTGAGTGAGTGTGCGTGGGTAAGTGTGTATGTCTGTGTGAGTGAGTGTGTGTGTCTGTGTGAGAGAGTGTGTGTGTAAGAGAATGAGTGTGTATGTCAGTGTGAGTGAGTGTGTGTGTCTGTGAGTGAGTGTCTATGTCTCTGTGAGTGAGTGTGTGTGTGTCTGTGAGTGTGTATGTCTGTGTGTGTGTCTGTGTGAGTGAATGAGTGTGTGTGTGTCAGTGTGAGTGAGTGTGCGTGGGTAAGTGTGTATGTCTGTGTGAGTGAGTGTGTGTGTCTGTGAGTGAGTGTATATGTCAGTGTGAGTGAGTGTGTGTGTCTGAGAGTGAATGTCTATGTCGCTGTGAGTGAGGGTGTGTGTCTGTGAGTGTGTGTCTGTGTGAGTGAGTGTGTGTCTGTGCAAGTGAGTGAATGAGTGTCTGTGTGAGTGAATGAGTGTGTGTGTCTGCGTGAGTGAGTGAGAGTGTCTGTGAGTGTCTATGTCGCTGTGAGTGAGTGTGTCTGTGTAAGTGAGTGAGTGTATATGACTGTGAGTGAGTGTGCATTTCTGTGTGAGTGAGTCAGTGTATATGTCTGTGTGAGTGAGTGAGGGTGTGTTACTGTGTGAGTGAGTGAGTGTGGGTCTCTGTGTGAGTGAGGGTGTGTGTTTGTGTGATGGAGTGTGAATGTCAGTGTGAGTGAGTGTGTGTGTCTGTGAGTGAGTGTGTATGTCTGTGTGAGTGAGTGGTTATGTCTGTGTGAGTGAGAGTGTGTGTCTGTGTAAGTGAGAGCATGAGTGTGTGTGTATGAGTGTGTGTGCCAGTGTGAGTGAGTGTGTGTGTGTGAGTGAGTGTGTATGTCTGTGTGAGCGAGTGCGTGTGCCTGTAAGTGAGTATGTATGTCAGTGTAAGTGAGTGAGTGTGTGTGTGTGAGTGAGTGTATATGTCGCTGTGAGTGTGTGTGTCTGTGAGTGTGTGTGTCTGTGCAAGTGAGTGAATGAGTGTGTGTCTGTGTGAGTGAATGAGTGTGTGTGTTTGTGTGAGTGAGTGTATATGTCTGTGAGTGAGTTTGTATGCTGTGTGAGTAAGTGTGTCTGTCTGTGTGAGTGAGTGTGTGTGTGTGTGTGTCTGTGTGAGTGAGTGTGTGTGTCTGTGTGAATGAATGTGTGTGTGTCTGTGTAAGTGAGTGTGAATGTCAGTGTGAGTGAGTGTGTGTGTCTGTGAGTGAGTGAGTGTGTATGTCTGTGTGAGTGTGTATGTCTGTGTGAGTGAGTGTGTATGTCTGTGTGAGCGAGTGTGTATGTCTGTGTGAGTGAGTCTGTGTGAGTGAAGGAGTGTGTGCGTCTGTGTGAGTGAGCGCGTGTGTCTGTGTGAGAGAGTGTGTGTGTGTAAGTGAATGAGTGTGTATGTCAGTGTGAGTGAGTGTGTGTCTGTGAGTGAGTTTCTATGTCTCTGTGAGTGAGTTTGTGTGTCTGTGAGTGTGTATGTCTGTGTGAATGAGTGTGTGTGTCTGTGTGAATGAGTGTGTGTGTCTGTGCGAGTGAGTGAATGAGTGTGTGTGTGTGTGTGTGTAAGTGAATGAGAATTTGTGTCAGTGTGAGTGAGTGTGTGTGTGGGTGAGTGTGTATGTCTGTGTGAGTGAGTGTCTATGTCTCTGTGTCTGTGAGTGAGTGTATATGTCAGTGTGAGTGAGTGAGTGTGTTTGTCTGTGAGTGAGTGTCTATGTTGCTGTGAGTGAGTGTGTTTGTCTGTGTATGTCTGTGTGAGTGAGTGTGTGTGTCTGTGCGAGTGAATGAGTGTGTGTGTCTGTGTGAGTGAATGAGTGTGTGTGTCTGTATGAGTGAGTGAGAGTGTGTGTGTGTATGAGTGAGTGTGTAAGTCTGTATGTCTGTGTGAGTGAGTGAGTGTGTCTGTGTAAGTGAATGAGTGTATATGTCTGTGAGTGTGTATGTCTGTGTGAGTGAGTGTGAATGTCAGTGTGAGTGAGTGTGTGTCTGTGAGTGAGTGTGGGCGTCTGTGTGAGTGAGTGTGAATGTCAATGTAAGTGATTGTGTGTCTGTGAGTGAGTGTGTATGTCTGTGTGTATGTATGTGTGAGTGAGTGTGTGTTTCTGTGTGAGTGAGTGCATGAATGTGTGTGAGTGAGTGTGCATGTCTGTGTGAGTGAGTGTGTGTGCCTGTGAGTGAGTGTGTATGTCAGTGTAAGTGAGTGAGTGTGTGCGTGAGTGAGTGTCTATGTCGCTGAGTGAGTGTGTGTGTCTGTGAGTGTGTGTGTCTGTGCAAGTGAGTGAATGAGTGTGTGTGTCTATGTGAGTGAATGAGTGTGTGTGTTTGTGTGAGTGAGTGTATATGTCTGTGAGTGAGTTTGTATGCTGTGTGAGTAAGTGTGTCTGTCTGTGTGAGTGAGTGTGTGTGTCTGTGTGAGTGAGTGTGTGTGTCTGTGTGAATGAATGTGTGTGTGTCTGTGTAAGTGAGTGTGAATGTCAGTGTGAGTGAGTGTGTGTGTCTGTGAGTGAGTGAGTGTGTATGTCTGTGTGAGTGTGTATCTCTGTGTGAGTGAGTGTGTATGTCTGTGTGAGCGAGTGTGTATGTGTGTGAGTGAGTGTGTATGTCTGTGTGAGTGAGTCTGTGTGAGTGAAGGAGTGTATGCGTCTGTGTGAGTGAGCGTGTATGTCTGTGTGAGAGAGTGTGTGTGTGTAAGTGAATGAGTGTGTTTGTCAGTGTGAGTGAGTGTGTGTCTGTGAGTGAGTTTCTATGTCTCTGTGAGTGAGTTTGTGTGTCTGTGAGTGTATATGTCTGTGTGAATGAGTGTGTGTGTCTGTGCGAGTGAATGAGTGTGTGTGTCTGTGCGAGTGAGTGAATGAGTGTGTGTGTGTCTGTGTAAGTGAATGAGTGTGTGTGTCAGTGTGAGTGAGTGTGTATGTCTGTGTGAGTGAGTGTCTATGTCTCTGTGTCTGTGAGTGAGTGTATATGTCAGTGTGAGTGAGTGAGTGTGTTTGTCTGTGAGTGAGTGTCTATGTCGCTGTGAGTGAGTGTGTGTGTCTGTGAGTGTGTTTGTCTGTGTATGTCTGTGTGAGTGAGTGTGTGTGTGTCTGTGTGAGTGAATGAGTGTGTGTGTCTGTGTGAGTGAGTGTGTGTGTGTCTGTGTGAGTGAATGAGTGTGTGTGTCTGTATGAGTGAGAGTGTGTGTGTGTATGAGTGAGTGTGTAAGTCTGTATGTCTGTGTGAGTGAGTGAGTGAGTGTGTCTGTGTAAGTGAGTGAGTGTATATGTCTGTGAGTGAGTGTGGGTGTCTGTGTGAGTGAGTGTGAATGTCAATGTGAGTGAGTGTGTGTCTGTGAGTGAGTGTGTATGTCTGTATGTATGTATGTGTGAGTGAGTGTGTGTTTCTGTGTGAGTGAGTGCATGAATGAGTGAGTGTGCATGTCTGTGTGAGTGAGTGTGTGTGCCTGTGAGTGAGTGTGTATGTCAGTGTAAGTGAGTGAGTGTGTGTGTGAGTGAGTGTCTATGTCACTGTGAGTGAGTGTGTGTGTCTGTGAGTGTGTGTGTCTGTGCAAGTGAGTGAATGAGTGTGTGTGTGTCTGTGTGAGTGAATGAGTGTATGTGTTTGTGTGAGTGAATGAGTGTATATGTCTGTGAGTCAGTGTGTATGCTGTGTGAGTGAGTGTGTCTTTCTGTGTGAGTGAGTGAGTCAGTGTGTATGTCTGTGTGAGTGAGTGAGTGTGTGTGTCTGTGTAAATGAGTGTGTGTGTCTGTGTGAATGAGTGTGTGTGTCTGTGTGAATGAGTGTGTGTGTGTCTGTGTGAGTGAGTGTGAATGTCAGTGTGAGTCAGTGTGTGGGTCTGTGTGAGTGAGTGTGTATGTCTGTGTGAGTGTGTGAATGTGTGTGTCTGTGTGAGTGAGTGTCTATGTTTGTGAGTGAGTGTGTGAGTGTGTATGTCTGTGTAAGTGAGTGTGTGTGAGTGAATAAGTGTGTGTGTCTGTGTGAGTGAGTGTGTCTGTGAGTGTGTGAGTGTGTATGGCTGTGTGAGTGTGTGTCTGTGTGAGTGAGTGTGTATGTCTGTGTGAGTGAGTGCGTATGTCCTTGTGAGTGTGTGTGTCTGTGAATGAGTTAATGTATGTCTGTGTGAGTGAGTGTGCTTGTCTTTGAGTGAGTGTGTATTTCTGTGTGTATGTCTGTGTGAGTGAGTGTGTGTGTCTGTGTGTGTGAGTATGTATATCTGTGTGAGTGAGTGTGTGTGAGTGAGCATGTTGGTCTGTGTGAGTAAGTGTGTGTATGTCTGTGTGAGTTAGTGTGTATGTCTGTGTGAGGGAGTGAGTGTGTGTCTGTGTGAGTGAGTGTGAATGTCAGTGTGAGTGAGTGTGTGGGTCTGTGCGAGTGAGTATGTATGTCTGTGTGAGTGTGTGTGTCTGTGTGAGTGAGTGTCTATGTTTGTGAGTGAGTGTGTGAGTGTGTATGTCTGTGTAAGTGAGTGTGTGTGTGTGTGTGAGTGAATAAGTGTGTGTGTCTGTGTGAGTGAGTGTGTGTGTCTGTGAATGAGTGAATGAATGTATGTCTGTGTGAGTGAGTGTGTGTGTCTTTGAGTGAGTGTGTATTTTTGTGTGTATGTCTGTGTGAGTGAGTGTGTGTGTGTGAGTGAGTATGTTGGTCTGTGTGAGTAAGTGTGTGTATGTCTGTGTGAGTTAGTGTGTGTGTCTGTGCGAGTGAGTGAATGAGTGTGTGTGTCTGTGTAAGTGAATGAGTGTGTGTGTCTGTGTGAGTGTTTGTGTCTGTGTGAGTGAATGAGTGAGTGTGTCTGTGTAAGTGAGTGAGTGTATATGTCTGTGAGTGAGTGAGTCAGTGTATATGTCTGTGTGAGTGAATGTGTGTGTCTGTGTGAGTGAGTGAGTGCATGTGTCTGTGTAAGTGAGAGTAAATGTAAGTGTGAGTGAGTGTGTGTCTGTGAGTGAGTGTGTGGGTCTGTGTGAGTGAGTGTGTATGTCTGTGTGAGAGAGTTAGTGTGTGTGTGTCTGTGAGTGAGTGTGTATGTCAGTGTGAGTGAGTGTGTGTCTGTGAGTGAGTGTCTATGTCGCTGTGAGTGAGTGTGTGTGTCTGTGAGTGTGTATGTCTGTGTGTATGTCTGGGTGAGCGAGTGTGTGTGTCTGTGCAAGTGAGTGAATGAGTGTGTGTGTCTGTGTGACTGAGTGAGTGTGTGTGTCTGTGAGTGAGTGTGTGGGTCTGTGTGAGTGAGTGTGTATGTCTGTGTGAGAGAGTGAGTGTGTGTGTGCCTGTGAGTGAGTGTGTATGTCAGTGTGAGTGAGTGTGTGTCTGTGAGTGAGTGTCTATGTCGCTGTGAGTGAGTGTGTGTGTCTGTGAGTGTGTATGTCTGTGTGTATGTCTGGGTGAGCGAGTGTGTGTGTCTGTGCAAGTGAGTGAATGAGTGTGTGTGTCTGTATGAGTGAATGAGTGTATGTGTCTGTGTGACTGAGTGAGTGTGTGTGTCTGTGAGTGAGTGTGTATATCACTGTGAGTGAGTGTGTGTGTGTGTTTGTGAGTGTGTATGTCTGTGTGTATGTCTTTGTGAGTGAGTTTGTGTATCTGTGTGAGTGAGTGTGTGTGTCTGTGTGAGTGAATGATTGTGTGTGTCTGTGTGAGTGAGTGTGTAGGTTTATGAGTGAGTGTTTGAGTTTGTATGTCTGTGTGAGTAAGTTTGTCTGTGTAAGTGAGTGAGTGTATATGTCTGTGAGTGAGTGTGTATGCTGTGTGAGTGAGTGTGTATGTCTGTTTGAGTGAGTGAGTCAGTATGTGTGTCTGTGTGAGTGAATGAGTGTGTGTGTGTGTGTGTGAGTGAGTGTGTGAGTGTTTATGTCTGTGTGAGTGAGTGCGTGTGTCTGTGTAAGTGAGTGTATATGTCTGTGAGTGAGTGTGCATGTCTGTGTGATGGAGTGAGTGTGTATGTCCATGTGAGTGAGTGAGTCAGTGTATATGTCTGTGTGAGTGAGTGAATGTGTGTCTGTGTGAGTGAGTGTGTTTGTGCGAGTGAGAGTAAATGTCAGTGAGTGTGTCTGTCAGTGAGTGTGTATGTCTGTGTTAGTGTGTGTGTGTCTGTGAGTGTGTATGTCTGTGTGTATGTATGTGTGAGTGAGTGTGCATGTCTGTGTGAGTGAGTATGTACAGTATATCTGTGTGAGTGTGTGTGTTTGTGAGTGAGTGTGTATGTCTGTGTGTATGTCTGTATGAGTGAGTGTGTGTGTCTGTGTGAGTGAGTATGTATATCTGTGCGAGTGAGGGGCAGGTGATGGGGCAATTCACTGGGACTGTGGGGGGTCACAGGCAATTCACTGGGGGTGGGTTAGGTGATGAGGCAATTCACTGGGGCTGGGGGAGGTGATGGGGGTCAATTCACTGGGACTGGGGCAGGTCATGGGGCAATTCCCTGGGGCTGTGGGAGGTCATGGTGCAATTCACTGGGGCTGGGGAAGGTGATGGGGCATCTCAGTGGGGCTGGGGTATGTGATGGGGTGCAATTCACCGGGGCTGGGGAAAGTCATGGGGCAATTCACTGGGGCAGGTGATGGGGCAATTCACTGGGATTTTGTGCGGTCATGGGCAATTCACTGGTGCTGGGGGAGGTGATGGGGGTCAATTCACCAGGGCTGATGCAGGTCATAGGGCAATTAACGGGGGATGTGGGAGGTCAAGGGGCAATTCACTGGGACTGGGGCAGGTGATGGGGCAATCCACTGGGGGTTGGTTCAGGTTATGGAGTTATTCACCGGGGCTGGGGGAGGTCATGGGCAATTCACTGGGGCTGGGGCAGGTGATGGGGCAATTCACCGGGGCTGGGGAAGGTGATGATGGCAATTCACTGGGGCTGTGAGAGGTCACGGGGCAATGCACTGGGGCTGGGGCAGGTGATGAGGCAATTCCCTGGGGCTGGTGCAGGGGATGTGGAAATTCACTGGGGTTGTGGGAGCTCATGGGCAATTATCTGGGTCTGGGGCAGGTCATGGGGCAATTCACTGGGTCTGGGGCAGGTCATGGGAAAATTCACTGGGGCTGTGTGAGGTCACAGGCAATTCACTGGGGCTGTGGGAGATGATAGGGCAATTCACTGGGTCTGAAGCAGGTGATGGGGCAATCCATTGGGGCTGGGGGAGGTCATGGGGCCATTCACTGGGGCTGGGGCACAGGATGAGGCAATTCACCGGTGCTGTAGAAGGTGATGAGGGCAATTCACTGGGGCTATGAGAGGTCACGGGGGAATTCACTGGGGCTGATGTAGGTTATGGGGTAATTCACCGGGGCTTGGGGGAAGTCCTGGGCAATTCACTGCGGCTGGGGCAGGTGATGGGGCAATTCACCAGGGCTGGGGAAGGTGATGAGGGGAATTCACTGGGGCTGTGAGAGGTCACGGGGCACTGCACTGGGGCAGGTGACGGGGCAATTCACTGGGGCTTAGGCAGGTGATGGGGTAATTCACTGGGGCTGTGGGAGGTCATGGGCAATTCCCAGGGGGTGTTACAGGTGATGGGGCAATTCATTGGGGCGTGGGAGATGATGGGGGTCAATCCACCGGGGCTGGGGCAGGTCATGGGGCAATTCACTGGGGCTGTGGGAGGTCATGGGGCAATTCATTGGGGATGGAGGGCAATTCTTTGGGGCTGGGGCAGGTGATGGGACAATTAACTAGGACAGAGGTAGGTGATGGGGTGCAATTCACCGGGGCTGTGGCAGATGATGGGGCAATACACTGGGGCTAGGGCAAGTAATGGGGCAATTCACTGAGGCTGAGGGATGTCACAGGGCAATTCACTGGGACCGGAGGGCAATTCACTGGGGCAGGTGATGGGGCAATTCACTGGGGCTGGGGGGAGGTCACGGGGCAATTCCCTGGGGCTGGAGCAGGTGATAGGGCAATTCACCGGGGCTGGAGCAGGTGATGGGGCAATTTACAGGGGAAGGTCACGGGGCAATTCAATGGGGCTGGGACTGGGGCAGGTGATGGGAGCAATTCACCAGGGCTGAGGGAGGTCACGGGGCAATTCACTGGGGCTGGGGCAGGTGATGGGGCAATTCACTGGGGAGGGGGCAGGTGATGGGGCAATTCACTGGGGCTGTGGAAGGTTTATGGGTCAATACACTGGGGCTTGGGCAGGTGATGGGACAAATCACTGGGGCTTTGGGAGGTCACAGGGCAATGCATTGGGGCTGGGCATGTGATGGGGCAATTCAATGCGGCTGTGGCAGGTCATGGGGGATTCGCTGGGACTGTGGGATATCATGGTGTAATTCACTGGGGCAGGTGATGGGGCAATTCACTGGGGCTGTGGCAGGTCATGGGACAATTCACTGGGGCTGTGGGAGGTCATGGGGCAATTCACTGGGGATGGGGTAGGTTATGGGGCAATTCACTGGTGTTGTGTGAGGTCACAGGCAATTTACTGGTGCTGACGCAGGTGTGGGAAACTCACTGGGGCTGGGGGAGTCACAGGTCAATTCACCGGGGCTGGTGGATGTCATGGGGCAATTCACTGGGCTGGAACAGGTGATGAGGCAATTCACTGGGGTGGGGCAGGTGATGGGGCAATTCACTGGGGCTAATGCAGGTCACGGGGCAATTCACTGGGGGTGGGGCAGGTGATGGGTAATTCCGTGGGGCTGGGGGAGGTGATGGGGGTCAATTCACCGGGTCTGGGGCAGGTGATTGGGAAATTCATTGGGGCTGCGGCAGGTCATGGAGTAATTCACGCGGCAATTCACTGGGGCTGGGGAAGGTGATGGGGCAATTCACCGGGGCTGGGGAAGGTGATGAGGGGAATTCACTGGGCTGTGAGAGGTCACGGGGCAATGCACTGGGGCTGGGGCAGGTGATGGGGCAATTCACTGGGGCTGTGGGAGATCACAGGCAATTCCCAGGGGGTGTTACAGGTGATGAGGCAATTCACTGGGGCTGTGGGAGATGATGGGGGTCAGTCCACCGGGGCTGGGGCAGGTCATAGGGCAATTCACTGGGGCTGTAGGAGGTCATGGGGCAATTCATTGGGGCTGAGGCAGGTGATGGGACAATTAACTGGGACTGAGGTAGGTGATGGGGTGCAATTCACCGGTGGCTGGGGCAGATGATGGGGCAATACACTGGGGCTGGGGCAAGTGATGGGGCAATTCACTGAGGTTGTGGGATGTCACGGGCAATTCACTGGGACTGGAGGGCAATTCACTGGGGCAGGTGATGGGGCAATTCCCTGGGGCTGGGGGGAGGTCACTGGTCAATTCACTGGGGCTGGAACAGGTGATGAAGCAATTCACTGGGGCTGGAGCAGGTGATGGGGCAATTCACTGGGGCAGGTCACGGGGCAATTCAATGGGGCTGGAGCTGGGGCAGGTGATGGGAGCAATTCACCAGGGCAGGGGGAGGTTATGGGGCAATTCACTGGGGCTGGGGCAGGTGATGGGGCAATTCACTGGGGAGGGTGCAGGTGATGGGGCAATTCACTAGGGCTGTGGGAGGTTTACGGGTCAATACACTGGGGCTTGGGCAGGTGATGGGACAATTCACAGGGGCTTTGGGAGGTCACAGGGCAATTCAATGGGGGTGGGGCAGGTGATGGGTAATTCACTGAGGCTAGGGGAGGTGATGGGGTTCAATTCACCGGGTCTGGGGCAAGTGATTGGGCAATTCATTGGGGCTGCGGCAGGTCATGGAGCAATTCATGGGGTTCAATTCACTGGGGCTGGGGTAGGTAATGGGGTGCAATTCACCGGGGCTGAGCAGATGATGGGGCAATTCACTGAGGCTGAGGCAGGTGATGGGCCAATTCACTGGGGCTGGGCAGGTGAAGGGGGCAATTTACCCGGGCTGGGGACAGTCACAGGGCAATTCAGTGGGGCTGGGGCAATGGATGAGGCAATTCACTGGGGCTGTGGGAGGTCATGGGGCAATGCACTGGGGCTGGAGCCCATGATGAGGCAATTCACCGGGGCTTGGGCAGGTGATGGGGCAATTCACTGGGGCTGTGGGAGGTCATGGGGCAATTCACAGGGGCTTGGGCAGTTGATGGGACCATTTACTGGGACTGAGGTAGGTAATGAGGTGCAATTCACCGGGGCTGGGGCAGATGATGGGGCAATACAATGGGGCTGGGGCAAGTGATGGGGCAATTCACTGAGGCTGTGGGATATTACAGGGCAATTCACTGGGGCTGAGGCAGGTGATGGGACAATTCACTGGGACTGAGGTAGGTGATGGCGTGCAATTCCCCAGGGCTGGGGCAGATGATGGGGCAATACACTGAGGCTGTGGGATGTCACGGGGCAATTCACTTGGGCAGGAGGGCAATTCACTGGGGCTGGGGCAGGTGATGAGGCAATTCACTGTGGCTGTGGGAGATCACGGGGCAATTTACTGGGGCTGGCGCAGGTGATGGGGAAACTCACTGGGGCTAGGGGAGTCACAGGTCAATTCACTGGGGCTGGGGGAGGTGATGAGGCAATTCACTGCAGCGGGGGAGGTCTTTGGGGCAATTCACTGGGGCTGGGGGAGGTCATGGGGCAATTCACTGGGCTGGAAAAGGTGATGAGGCAATTCACTTGGGCTAGGGCAGGTCATGGGGCAATTCACTGGGGTGGGGCAGGTGATGAGGCAATTCACTGGGGCTGGGGCAGGTCACGGGGCAATACACTGGGGCTGGAGCAGGTGATGGCGCAATTCACTAAGACTTTGGGAGGTCACGGCCAATTCACTGGGGGTGTGGCAGGTGATGGGTAATTCACTGGGGATGGGTGAGGTGATGGGGTCAATTCAATGGGTCTGGGGCAGGTGATGGGGCAATTAATTGGGCCTGGGGCAGGTCATGGGGCAATTCATGGGGTGCAATTCACTGGGACTGGGGTAGGTAATGGGGTGCAATTCACCGGGGCTGGGCAGATGATGGGGCAATTCACTGAGGCTGGGGCAGGTGAAGGGGCAATTCACTGGGGTTGGGGCAGGTCATGGGGCAATTCACTGGGGCTGGGGCAATGGATGGGGCAATTCACGGGGCTGTGGGAGGTCATGGGGCAATGCACTGGGGCTAAGGCAGATGATGAGGCAATTCATTGGGGCTTGGGCAGGTGATGAGATAATTCACTGGGGCTGTGGGAGGTGATGGGCAATTCACAGGGGGTGTTGCAGGTGATGGGGCAATTCACTGGGGCTGTGGGAGATGATGGGGGTTAACCCACCAGGGCTGAGGCAGGTCATGGGGCAATTCACTGGGGCTGTGGGAGGTCATGGGGCAATTCATTGGGGCTGAGGCAGATGATGGGACAATTCACTGGGACTGAGGTAGGTGATGAGGTGCAATTCACCGGGGCTGGGGCAGATGATGTGGCAAAACCCTGGGGCTGGGGCAAGTGATGGGGTAATTCATTGAGGCTGTGGGATGTCACGGGGCAATTCATTGGGGCTGGAGGGCAATTCATTGGGGCTGGGGCAGGTGATGGGACAATTCACTGGGACTGAGGTAGGTGATGGGGTGCAATTCACTGGGGCTGGGGCAGATGATGAGGCAATACACTGGGGCTGGGGCAAGTGATGGGGCAATTCACTGAGGCTGTGGGATGTCACAGGGCAATTCACTTGGGCAGGAGGGCAATTCACCGGGGCTGGGGCAGATGATGGGGCAATACACTGGGGCTGGGGCAAGTGATGGGGTAATTCACTGAGGCTGTGGGATGTCACAGGGCAATTCACTTGGGCAGGAGGGCAATTCACTGGGGTTGGGGCAGGTGATGGGGCAATTCACTGTGGCTGTGGGAGATCACGGGACAATTTACTGGGGCTGATGCAGGTGATGGGGAAACTGACTGGGGCTGGGGGAGTCACAGGTCAATTCACCGGGGTTGGGGGAGGTGATGGGGCAATTCACCGGGGGTGGGGGAGGTCATTGGGGCAATTCACTGGTGCTGGAGGAGGTCATGGGGCAATTCACTGCGCTGGTACAGGTGATGAGGCAATTCACTGGGGCTGGGGGACAATTCATTGGGGCTGGGGCAGGTGATGGGACAATTCACTGGGACTGGGACAGTTGATGAGGCAATACACTGGGGCTGGGGCAGGTGATGGGGCAATTCACTGAGGCTGTGGGATATCACAGGGTAATTCACTTGGGCAGGAGGGCAATTCACTGGGGTTGGGGCAGGTGATGGGGCAATTCACTGTGGCTGTGGGAGATCACGGGACAATTTACTGGGGCTGATGCAGGTGATGGGGAAACTGACTGGGGCTGGGGGAGTCACAGGTCAATTCACCGGGGTTGGGGGAGGTGATGGGGCAATTCACCGGGGTGGGGGAGGTCATGGGGGCAATTCACTCTTGCTGGAGGAGGTCATGGGGCAATTCACTGAGCTGGTACAGGTGATGAGGCAATTCACTGGGGCTGGGGCAAGTCACGGGGCAATACACTGGGGCTGGGGCAGTTGATGGAGCAATTCACTAAGACTTTGGGAGGTCACATGCAATTCACTGGGGATGGGGCAGGTGATGGGTAATTCAATGGGCTGGGGCAGGTGATGGAGGCAAATTCACCGGGTCTGGGGCAGGTGATGGGGCAATTCATTGGGGCTGGGGCAGGTCATGGGGCAATTCATTTGGGCTGTGGGAGGTCATGGGCAATTAACTGGGGCTGGGACAGGTGATGGGGCAATTCACTGGAGCTGGGGCAGGTGATGGGGAAATTTACTAGGGCTTGGGGGGGTCACGGGGCAATTCACTGGGGCTGGTGCAGGTGATGGGGAAATTCACTGGGGCTGGGGGAGTCACAGGTCAATTCACTGGGGCTAACGCAGGTGATGAGGCAATTCACCGGGGCTGGGGGAGGTGATGGGGGCAATTCACTGGGGCTGTGGGAGGTCATGGGCAATTCACTGGGGCTGGGGCCGGTGATGGGACAATTCACTGGAGCTGGGGCAGGTGATGGGGGCAATTCACCGGGGCTTTGGGAGGTCATGGGGGCATTTCACCCGGGCTGAGGTGGGTTATGGGGTAATTCACTGGGCTGGAGCAGGTGATGGGACAATTCATTGGGGCTGGGGCAGGTGATGGGACAATTCACTGGGACTGGGACAGTTGATGAGGCAATACACTGGGGCTGGGGCAGGTGATGGGGCAATTCACTGAGGCTGTGGGATATCACAGGGTAATTCACTTGGGCAGGAGGGCAATTCACTGGGGTTGGGGCAGGTGATGGGGCAATTCACTGTGGCTGTGGGAGATCACGGGACAATTTACTGGGGCTGATGCAGGTGATGGGGAAACTGACTGGGGCTGGGGGAGTCACAGGTCAATTCACCGGGGTTGGGGGAGGTGATGGGGCAATTCACCGGGGTGGGGGAGGTCATGGGGGCAATTCACTCTTGCTGGAGGAGGTCATGGGGCAATTCACTGAGCTGGTACAGGTGATGAGGCAATTCACTGGGGCTGGGGCAAGTCACGGGGCAATACACTGGGGCTGGGGCAGTTGATGGAGCAATTCACTAAGACTTTGGGAGGTCACATGCAATTCACTGGGGATGGGGCAGGTGATGGGTAATTCAATGGGCTGGGGCAGGTGATGGAGGCAAATTCACCGGGTCTGGGGCAGGTGATGGGGCAATTCATTGGGGCTGGGGCAGGTCATGGGGCAATTCATTTGGGCTGTGGGAGGTCATGGGCAATTAACTGGGGCTGGGACAGGTGATGGGGCAATTCACTGGAGCTGGGGCAGGTGATGGGGAAATTTACTAGGGCTTGGGGGGGTCACGGGGCAATTCACTGGGGCTGGTGCAGGTGATGGGGAAATTCACTGGGGCTGGGGGAGTCACAGGTCAATTCACTGGGGCTAACGCAGGTGATGAGGCAATTCACCGGGGCTGGGGGAGGTGATGGGGGCAATTCACTGGGGCTGTGGGAGGTCATGGGCAATTCACTGGGGCTGGGGCCGGTGATGGGACAATTCACTGGAGCTGGGGCAGGTGATGGGGGCAATTCACCGGGGCTTTGGGAGGTCATGGGGGCATTTCACCCGGGCTGAGGTGGGTTATGGGGTAATTCACTGGGCTGGAGCAGGTGATGGGGCAATTCACTGGGGATGGGGGAGGTCATGGGGCAATTCACTGGGGTAGGGCAGGTTGCGGGCAATACACTGGGGCTGGGGCAATGGATGGGGCAATTCACTGGGGTTGTGGGAGGTCACGGGGAAGTACACTGGGGCTGTGGCAAGTCATGGGGCAATTCTCTGGGGCTGTGGGAGGTCATGGGGCAATTCACTGGGGCTGTGGGAGGTCATGGCGCAATTCACTGGAGCAGGTGATGGGGCAATTCACTGGGGCTGTGGCAGGTCATGGGGCAATTCTCTGGGACTGATGTAGGTGATGGGGCAATTCACTGGGGCTGTGGGAGGTCATGGAGCAATTCACTGGGGCAGGTGATGGGGCTATTCACTGGAGCTGGGGCAGGTCATGGGGCAATTCACTGGGGATGGGGGAGGTCATGGGGCAATTCACTGGGGTAGGGCAGGTTGCGGGCAATACACTGGGGCTGGGGCAATGGATGGGGCAATTCACTGGGGTTGTAGGAGGTCACGGGGAAGTACACTGGGGCTGTGGCAAGTCATGGGGCAATTCTCTGGGGCTGTGGGAGGTCATGGGGCAATTCACTGGGGCTGTGGGAGGTCATGGCACAATTCACTGGAGCAGGTGATGGGGCAATTCACTGGGGCTGTGGCAGGTCATGGGGCAATTCTCTGGGACTGATGTAGGTGATGGGGCAATTCACTGGGGCTGTGGGAGGTCATGGAGCAATTCACTGGGGCAGGTGATGGGGCTTTTTACTGGAGCTGGGGCAGGTCATGGGGCAATACACTGGGGTTGTGTGAGGTCACAGGCAATTCACTAGGACTGGGGAAGGTGATGAGGCAATTCGCTAGGGCTGGGGTAGGTGATGGGGTGCAATTCACTGGGGCTGGGCAGATGATGGGGCAATTCGCTGGGGCAGGTGATGGGGCAATTCACTGCGGCTGTGGGAGGTTATGGGGCAATGCACTGGGGCTGGGGCAGGTGATGGGGCAATTCACTGTGGCTTATGCAGGTGATGGGGTAATTCACTGGGGCTGTGGGAGGTCATGGGGCAATTCATTGGGGCTGGGGCAGGTGATGGGACAATTCACTGGGACTGAGGTAGGTGATGGGGTGCAATTCAGCGGGGCTGGGGCAGATGATGGGTCAATACACTGCGGCTGGGGCAAGTGATGGGGCAAATGACTGGGGCAGGTGATGGGGCAATTCACTGGGGCTGGGCGGAGGTCATGTGGCAATTGACTGGGTTTGAGCAGGTTATGGTGCAATTCACCGGGGCAGAAGCAGTTAATGGGGCAATTCACCAGGGCAAGGGGGGACACGGGGCAATTCACTGGGGCTGGAGCAGGTGACGGGAGCAATTCACCAGGGCTGGGGGAGGTCACTGGGTAATTCACTGGGGCTGGGGCAGGTGATGGGGCAATTCACTGGGAAGGGGGCAGGTGATGGGGCAATTCTCTATGGCTGTGGGAGTTTAAGGTGCAATACACTGGGGCTTGGGCAGGTGATGGGACAATTCACTGGGTCTTTGGGAGGTCACAAGGCAATTCATTGGGACTGGGGCAGGTGATGGGGCAATTCACTGGGGCTGTGGCAGGTGATGGGGCAATTCACTGGGGCTGTGGGAGGTCACGGGGCAATGCACTGGGGCTGGGGCAGGTGATGAGACAATTCACTGGGGCTTGGGCAGGTGATGGGGTAATTCACTGGGGCTATGGGAGGTCACGGGCAATTCACATGGGGTGTTGCAGGTGATGGGGCAATTCACTGGGGCTGTGGGAGATGATGGGGTCAATCCACCTGGGTTGGGGCAGGTGATGGTGCAATTTACTGGGGCTGTGGGAGGTCATGGGGCAATTCATTGGGGCTGGGGCAGGTGATGGGACAATTCACTGGGACTGAGGTAGGTGATGGGTGTAATTCACCGGGGCTGGGGCAGATGATGGGGCAATACACTGCGGCTGTGGCAGGTCATGGGGCAATTCACTGGGGTTGTGTGAGGTCACTGGCAATTCACTAGGACTGGGGAAGGTGATGAGGCAATTTGCTGGTGCTGGGGTAGGTAATGGGGTGCAATTCACCGGGGCTGGGCAGATGATGGGGCAATTCACTGGGGCTGGGGCAGGTCACAGGGCAATACACTGGGGCTGGGGCAGGTGATGAGGCAATTCACTGGGGCTGGGGCAGGTCAAAGGGCAATACACTGGGGCTGAGGCAGGTGATGGGGCAATTCACTGGGGCTGGTGCAGGTGATGGGGGCAATTCACCCGGGCTGGGGATGGTCACGGGGCAATTCACTGGGGCTGGGGCAATGGATGGGGCAATTCACCAATGCTGTGGGAGGTCATGGGGCATCGCACTGGGGCTTGGGCAGGTGATGGGGTAATTCACTGGGGCTGTGGGAGGTCATGGGCAATTCACAGGGGGTGTTGTAGGTGATGGGGCAATTCACTGGGGCTGGGGGAGGTCATGGGATAATTCACTGGGGCTGTGTGTGATCATGGGGCAATTAATTGGGGCTGGGGCAGGTGATGGGATAATTCACAGGGACTGAGGTAGGTGATGGGGTGCAATTCACCGGGGCTGGGGCAGATGATGGGGCAATACACTGGGGCTGGGGCAAGTGTTGGGGTAATTCCCTGAGGTTGTGGGATGTCCCGGGGCACTTCACTGGGGCTGGAGGGCAATTCATTGGGGCTGTGCAGGTGATGGGACAATTCACTGGGACTGAGGTAGGTGTAGGGATGCAATTCACCAGGGCTGGGGCAGATGATGGGGCAATACACTGGGGCTGGGGCAAGTGATGGGGCAATTCACTGAGGCTGTGGGATGTCACAGGGCAATTCACTTGGGAAGGAGGGCAATTTACTGGGGCAACTGAGGTGATGGGGGCAATTCACCGGGGTGGGGGATGTCATGGGGGCAATTCACCGGGGCTGGGGGAGGCCATGCGGCAATTCAATGGGCTGGAACAGGTGATGGGGCAATTGACTGGGGCTGGGGCGGTCACGGGTCAATTCACTGGGGTTTGGGGGGATGATGGGGCAATTCACTGGGGCTGGGGCAGGTCACGGGGCAATACACTGGGGCTGGGGCAGGAGATGGAGCAATTCACTAAGACTTTGGGAGGTCACATGCAATTCACTGGGGGTGGGGCAGGTGATGGGTAATTCACTGGGGCTGAGGCAGGTGATGGAGGTCAATTCACCCGGGCTGGGGATGGTCACGGGGCAATTCACTGGGGCTGGGGCAATGGATGGGGCAATTTATTCGAGATGTGGGAGGTCATGGGGTATCTCACTGGGGCTTGGGCAGGTGATGGGGTAATTCACTGGGGCTGTGGGAGGTCATGGGCAATTCACAAGGGGGTGTTGTAGGTGATGGGGCAATTCGCTGGGGCTGTGGGAGATGAAGGGGTCAATCCACTGGGGCTGGGGCAGGTCATGGGGCAATTCACTGGGGTTGTGGGAGGTCATGGGCCAATTATTTGGGGCTGAGGCAGGTAATGGGACAATTCACTGGGACTGAGGTAGGTGATGGGGTGCAATTCAGCGGGGCTGGGGCAGATGATGGGTCAATACACTGTGCCTGGGGCAAGTGATGGGGCAAATGACTGGGGCAGGTGATGGGGCAATTCACTGGGGCTGGGCGGAGGTCATGGGGCAATTGACTGGGTTTGAGCAGGTTATGGGGCAATTTACAGGGGCTGAAGCAGTTAATGGGGCAATTCACCAGGGCAAGGGGGGACACGGGGCAATTCACTGGGGCTGGGGCAGGTGATGGGAGCAATTCACCAGGGCTGGGGGAGGTCACATGGTAATTCACTGGGGCTGGGGCAGGTGATAAGGCAATTCACTGGGAAGGGGGCAGGTGATGGGGCAATTCTCTGGGGCTGTGGGAGGTTAAGGTGCAATACACTGAGGCTTGGGCAGGTGATGGGACAATTCACTGGGTCTTTAGGAGGTCACAGGGCAATTTATTGGGACTGAGGCAGGTGATGGGGCAATTCACTGGGGCTGTGGCAGGTGATGGAGCAATTCACTGGGCCTGTGGGAGGTCACGGGGCAATGCACTGGGGCTGGGGCAGGTGATGAGGCAATTCACTGGGGCTTGGGCAGGTGATGGGGTAATTCACTGGGGCTGTGGGAGGTGACGGGCAATTCACATGGGGTGTTGCATGTGATGGGGCAATTCACTGGGGCTGTGGGAGATGATGGGGCAATTCATTGGGGCTGGGGCAGGTGATGGGACAATTCACTGGGACTGAGGTAGGTGATGGGTGCAATTCACCGGGCTGGGGCAGATGATGGGGCAATACACTGCGGCTGGAGCAGGTCATGGGGCAATTCACTGGGGGTTGTGTGAGGTCACTGGCAATTCACTAGGACTGGGGCAGGTGATGAGGCAATTCGCTGGTGCTGGTCTAGGTAATGGGGTGCAATTCACCGTGGCTGGGCAGATGATGGGGCAATTCACTGGGGCTGGGGCAGGTCACAGGGCAATACACTGGGGCTGGGGCAGGTGATGAGGCAATTCACTGGGGCTGGGGCAGGTCACAGGGCAATACACTGGGGCTGAGGCAGGTGATGGGGCAATTAACTGGGGCTGGGGCAGGTGATGGGGGCAATCCGCCCGGGCTGGGGATGGTCACAGGGCAATTCACTGGGGCTGGGGCTATGGATGGGGCAATTCACCAATGCTGTGGGAGGTCATGGGGCATCGCACTGGGGCTTGGGCAGGTGATGGGGTAATTCACTGGGGCTGTCTGAGGTCATGGGCAATTCACAGGGGGTGTTGTAGGTGATGGGGCAATTCACTGGGGCTGTGGGAGATGAAGGGGTCAATCCACCGGGGCTGGGGCAGGTCATGGGGCAATTCACTGGGGTTGTGGGAGGTCATGGGCCAATTATTTGGGGCTGAGGCAGGTGATGGGACAATTCACTGGGACTGAGGTAGGTGAGGGAGTACAATTCACCGGGGCTGGGGCAGATGATGGGGCAATACACTGGGGCTAGGGCAAGTGATGGGGCAATTCACTGAGGCTGTGGGACGTAATGGGGCAATTCACTTGGGCAGGAGGGCAATTCACTGTGGCTGTGGGAGATCACGGGGCAATTTACTGGGGCTGGAGCAGGTGATGGGGAAACTCACTGGGGCTGGGGGAGCACAGGTCAATTCACCGGGGCTGGGGGAGGTGATGGGGGCAATTCACCGGGGTGGGGGAGGTCATGCGGCAATTCAATGGGCTGGAACAGATGAGCGGGCAATTCACTGGGGCTGGGGAGGTCACGGGGCAATTCACTGGGGTGGGGCAGGTGATGGGGCAATTCACTGGGGCTGGGGCAGGTCACGGGGCAATACACTGGGGCTGGGGCAGGTGATGGAGCAATTCACTAAGACTTTGGGAGGTCACATGCAATTCACTGGGGGTCAGGCAGGTGATGGGTAATTCACTGGGGCTGGGGCAGGTAATGGAGGTCAATTCACCGAGTCTGGGGCAGGTGATGGGGCAATTCATTGGGGCTGGGGCAGGTCATGGGGCAATTCATTTGGGCTGTGGGAGGTCATGGGGAAATTCACTGGGGCTGGGGTAGGTCATGGGGCAATTCACTGGGGTTGTGTGAGGTCACAGGCAATTCACTACGACTGGGGCAGGTGATGAGGCAATTCGCTGGGGCTGGGGTAGGTGATGGGGTGAAATTCACTGGGGCTGGGGTAGGTAATGGGGTGAAATGCACTGGGGCTGGGGAAGGTGATGAGGCAATTCACTGGGGCTGGGCAGGTGATGGGGTAATTCACCGGGCCTGTGTGAAGTCACAGGCAATTCAAATGAGGTGTTGCTGGTGATGGGGCAATTCACTGGGGCTTGGGCAGGTGATGGGGTAATTCACTGGGGCTGTGTGAGGTCACAGGCAATTCACAGGGGGTGTTGCAGGTGATGGGGGAATTCACTGGGGCTGTGGGAGATGATGGGGGTCAATCCACCGGGGCTGGGGCAGGTGATGGGGCAATTCACTGGGATTGAGGTAGGTGATGAGGTGCAATTCACCGGGGCTGGGGCAGGTCATGGGGCAATTCACTGGGGCAGGTGATCGGGCAATTCACTGGGGCTGTGGAAGGTCATGGGGCAATTCTCTGGGGCTGTGGGGGGTCATGAGGCAATTCACTGGGGCTGTCGGAGGTCATGGGGCAATTCACTGGGGCAGGTGATGGGGCAATTCACTGGGGCTGGGGTAGGTGATGGGGTGCAATTCACTGGGGCTGGGGTAGGTAATGGGGTGCAATTCACCGGGGCTGGGCAGATGATGGGGCAATTCACTGGGGCTGGGGCAGGTGATGGGGCAATTCACTGGGGCTGTGGGAGGTCACGGGGCAATGCACTGGGGCTGGGGCAGGTGATGGGGCAATTCACTGTGGCTTGCGCAGGTGATGGGGTGATGGGCCTGTGGGAGGTCACGGGCAGCTCACAGGGGGTGTTGTATATGATGGGGCAATTAACTGGGGCTGTGGGAGATGATGGGGTCAAACCACTGGGGCTGGGGCAGGTGATGGGGCAATTCACTGGGGCTGTAGGAGGTCATGGGGCAATTCATTGGGGCTGGGGCAGGTGATGGGACAACTCACTGGGACTGAGGTAGGTGATGAGGTGCAATTTACCGGGGCTGGGGCAGATGATGGGGCAATACACTGTGGCTGGGGCAAGTGATGAGGCAATTCACTGAGGCTGTTGGAGGTCATGGGGCAATTCACTGGGGCTGGAGGGCAATTCACTGGGGCAGGTTATGGGGCAATTCACTGGGGCTGGTGGGAGGTCACGGGGCAATTCACTGGGGCTGGAGCAGGTGATGGGGCAATTCACTGGGGCTGGAGCAGATGATGGGGCAATTCACTGGGGCAGGGGGGGGACACCGGGCAA
The DNA here is from genome assembly GCA_027410445.1 of Discoglossus pictus. NCBI lineage: Eukaryota > Metazoa > Chordata > Amphibia > Anura > Alytidae > Discoglossus > Discoglossus pictus. The sequence goes on from CM050175.1 coordinate 24,072,434, forward strand.
TTCACTGGGGCTGGAGCAGGTGACGGGAGCAATTCACTGGGGCTGGGGGAGGTCACTGAGCAATTCGCTGGGGCAGGTGATGGGGCAATTCCCTGGGGAGGGCGCAGGTGATGGGGCAATTCACTGGGGCTGTGGGAGGTTACAGGTCAATACACTGGGGCTTGGGTAGGTGATGGGACAATTCACTGGGACTTTGGGAGGTCACAGGGCAATTCATTGGGGCTGGGGCAGGTGATGGGGCAATTCACTGGGGTTGTGGGAAGTCATGGGGCAATGCACTGGGGCTGAGGCAGGTGATGGGGCAATTCACTGGAGTTGGGGCAGGTGATGGGGACATTCACTAGGGCTGGGGAGTTCACGGGGCAATTCACTGGGGCTGGCGCAGGTGATGGGGCAATTCACCGGGGCTGGGGGAGATGATGGGGCAATTCACTGGGGCTTTGGGAGGTCATGGGGGCAATTCACCGGTGCTGGGGGAGGTCATGTGGCAATTCACTGGGCTGGAGCAGGTGATGGGGCAATTCACTGGGGCTGGGGGAGGTCACGGGCAATTCACTGGGGTAGGGCAGGTCACAGGGCAATACACTGGGGCTGGGGCAGGTGATGGGGGCAATTCACCTGGGCTGGGGCTGGTCATGGGGCAATTCACTGGGGCTGGGGCAATGGATGGGGCAATTCACTGGGGCTTCAGGAGGTAACAGGGCAATGCACTGGAGCGGGGGAAGGTAATGGGGCAATTCACTGGGGGTGGGCAGGTGATGGGGTAATTCACCGGGCCTGTGTGAAGTCACGGGCAATTCACAGGAGGTGTTGCAGGTGATGGGGCAATTCACTGGGGCTTGGGCAGGTGATGGGGTAATTCACTGGGGCTGTGTGAGGTCACAGGCAATTCACAGGGGGTGTTGCAGTTGATGTGGGAATTCACTGGGGCTGTGGGAGATGATGGGGGTCAATCCACCGGGGCTGGGGCAGGTGATGGGACAATTCACTGGGACTGAGGTAGATGATGGGGTGCAATTCACCGGGGCTGTGGCAGGTCATGGGGCAATTCACTGGGGCAGGTGATCGGGCAATTCACTGGGGTTGTGGCAGGTCATGGGGCAATTCTCTGGGGCTGTGGGGGGTCATGGGTCAATTCACTGGGGCTGTGGGAGGTCATGGGGCAATTCACTGGGGCAGGGGATGGGGCAATTCACTGGGACTGAGGTAGGTGATGGGGCAATTCACTGGGGCTGTGGGAGGCCATGGGGCAATTCACTGGGGCAGGTGATGGGACAATTCACTGGGACTGAGGTATGTGATGGGTCAATTCAATGGGGCTATGGGAGGTCGTGGGGAAATTCACTGGGGCAGGTGATGGGGCAATTCACTGGGGCTGTGGCAGGTCATGGGGCAATTCTCTGGGACTGTGGGAGGTCATGGGGAAATTCACTGGGGCTGGGGTAGGTCATGGCGCAATTCACTGGGGTTGTGTGAGGTCACAGGCAATTCACTACGACTGGGGCAGGTGATGAGGCAATTCGCTGGGGCTGGGGTAGGTGATGGGGTAATTCACTGGGGCTGTGGGAGGTCACGGGCAATTCACAGGGGGTGTTGTAGGTGATGGGGCAATTAACTGGGGCTGTGGCAGATGATGGGGTCAAACCACTGGGGCTGGAGGTCATGGGGCAATTCATTGGGGCTGGGGCAGGTGATGGATAATTCACTGGGACTGAGGTAGGTGATGAGGTGCAATTCACCGGGGCTGTGGCAGATGATATGTCAATACACTGTGGCTGGGGCAAGTGATGGGGCAATTCACTGAGACTGTGGGAGACCATGGGGCAATTCACTGGGGCTGGAGGGCAATTCACTGGAGCAGGTGATGGGGCAATTCACTGGGGCTGGGGGGAGGTCACGGGGCAATTCACTGGGGCTGGAGCAGGTGATGGGGCAATTCACTGGGGCTGGAGCAGATGATGGGGCAATTCACCGGGGCAGGGGGAGTACACGGGGCAATTCACTGGGGCTGGGGGAGGTCACTGAGCAATTCACTGGGGCTGGGGCAGGTAATGGGGCAATTCACTGGGGAGGGCGCAGTTGATGGGGCAATTCACTGGGGCTGTGGGAGGTTACGGGTCAATACACTGGGGCTTGGGTAGGTGATGGGACAATTCACTGGGGCTGGAGCAGATGATGGGGCAATTCAACGGGGCAGGGGGAGGACATGGGGCAATTCACTGGGGCTTGGGGAGGTCACTGAGCAATTCACTGGGGCTGGGGCAGGAGATGGGGCAATTCACTGGGGAGGGCGCAGGTGATGGGCAATTCACTGGGGCTGTGGGAGGTTACGGGTCAATACACTGGGGCTTGGGTAGGTGATGGGACAATTCACTGGGGCTTTGGGAGGTCACAGGGCAATTCATTGGGGCTGGGGCAGGTGATGGGACAATTCACTGGGGCTGGGGCAGGTCATGGGGCAATTCACTGGGGTTGTGTGAGGTCACAGGCAATTCACTACGACTGGGCAGGTGATGAGGCAATTCGCTGGGGCTGGGGTAGGTGATGGGGTGCAATTCACTGGGGCTGGGGTAGGTAATGGGGTGCAATTCACCGGGGCTGGGCAGATGATGGGGCAATTCACTGGGGCTGGGGCAGGTGATGGGGCAATTCACTGGGGCTGTGGGAGGTCACGGGGCAATGCACTGGGGCTGGGGCAGGTGATGGGGCAATTCACTGTGGCTTGCGCAGGTGATGGGGTAATTCACTGGGCCTGTGGGAGGTCACGGGCAGCTCACAGGGGGTGTTGTATATGATGGGGCAATTAATTGGGGCTGTGGGAGATGATGGGGTCAAAGCACTGGGGCTGGGGCAGGTGATGGGGCAATTCACTGGGGCTGTAGGAGGTCATGGGGCAATTCATTGGGGCTGGGGCAGGTGATGGGACAATTAACTGGGACTGAGGTAGGTGATGAGGTGCAATTCACCGGGGCTGGGGCAGATGATGGGGCAATACACTGTGGCTGGGGCAAGTGATGGGGCAATTCACTGAGGCTGGTGATCGGGCATTCTCTGGGGCTGTGGGAGGTCATGGGTCAATTCACTGGGGCTGTGGGCGGTCATGGGGCAATTCACTGGGGCAGGGGATTGGGCAATTCACTGGGACTGAGGTAGGTGATGGGGCAATTCACTGGGGCTGTGGGAGGTCATGGGGCAATTCACTGGGGCAGGTGATGGGACAATTCACTGGGACTGAGGTATGTGATGGGTCAATTCAATGGGGCTGTGGGAGGTCGTGGGGAAATTCACTGGGGCAGGTGATGGGGCAATTCACTGGGGCTGTGGCAGGTCATGGGGCAATTCTCTGGGACTGTGGGAGGTCATGGTGAAATTCACTGGGGCTGGGGTAGGTCATGGGGCAATTCACTGGGGTTGTGTGAGGTCACAGGCAATTCACTACGATTGGGGCAGGTGATGAGGCAATTAGCTGGGGCTGGGGTAGGTGATGGGGTAATTCACTGGGGCTGTGGAAGGTCACGGGCAATTCACAGGGGTTGTTGTAGGTGATGGGGCAATTTACTGGGGCTGTGGCAGATGATGGGGTCAAACCACTGGGGCTGGAGGTCATGGGGCAATTCATTGGGGCTGGGGCAGGTGTTGGATAATTCACTGGGACTGAGGTAGGTGATGAGGTGCAATTCACCGGGGCTGTGGCAGATGATATGTCAATACACTGTGGCTGGGGCAAGTGATGGGGCAATTCACTGAGACTGTGGGAGACCATGGGGCAATTCACTGGGGCTGGAGGGCAATTCACTGGGGCAGGTGATGGGGCAATTCACTGGGGCTGGGGGGAGGTCATGGGGCAATTCACTGGGGCTGGAGGGCAATTCACTGGAGCAGGTGATGGGGCAATTCACTGGGGCTGGAGCAGATGATGGGGCAATTCACCGGGGCAGGGGGAGGACACGGGGCAATTCACTGGGGCTGGGGGAGGTCACTGAGCAATTCACTGGGGCTGGGGCAGGTGATGGGGCAATTCACTGGGGAGGGCGCAGGTGATGGGGCAATTCACTGGGGCTGTGGGAGGTTACGGGTCAATACACTGGGGCTGGGGTAGGTGATGGGACAATTCACTGGGGCTGGAGCAGATGATGGGGCAATTCAACGGGGCAGGGGGAGGACACGGGGCAATTCACTCAGGGTTGGGGGAGGTCACTGAGCAATTCACTGGCGCTGGAGCAGGTGATGGGGCAATTCACTGGGGAGGGCGCAGGTGATGGGGCAATTCACTGGGGCTGTGGGAGGTTACGGGTCAATACACTGGGCCTTGGTTAGGTGATGGGACAATTCACTGGGGCTTTGGGAGGTCACAAGGCAATTAATTGGGGCTGGGGCAGGTGATGGGGCAATTCACTGGGGCTGGGGAAGGTCATGGGGCAATTCACTGGGGTTTTGTGAGGTCACAGGCAATTCACTACGACTGGGGCAGGTGATGAGGCAATTCGCTGGGGCTGTGGTAGGTGATGGGGTGCAATTCAGTGGGGCTGGGGTAGGTAATGGGGTGCAATTCACCGGGGCTGGACAGATGATGGGGCAATTCACTGGGGCTGGGGCAGGTGATGGGGCAATTCACTGGGGCTGTGGGAGGTCACGGGGCAATGCACTGGGGCTGGGGCAGGTGATGGGGCAATTCACTGTGGCTTGCGCAGGTGATGGGGTAATTCACTGGGCCTGTGGGAGGTCACGGGCAGCTCACAGGGGGTGTTGTATATGATGGGGCAATTAACAGGGGCTGTGGGAGATGATGGGGTCAAACCACTGGGGCTGGGGCAGGTGATGGGGCAATTCACTGGGGCTGTAGGAGGTCATGGGGCAATTCATTGGGGCTGGGGCAGGTGATGGGACAATTCACTGGGACTGAGGTAGGTGATGAGGTGCAATTCACCGGGGCTGGGGCAGATGATGGGGCAATTCACTTAAGGGCTGTTGGAGGTCATGGGGCAATTAACTGGGACTGGAGGGCAATTCACTGGGGAAGGTTATGGGGCAATTCACCGGGGCTGGTGGGAGGTCACGGGGCAATTCACTGGGGCTGGAGCAGGTGATGGGGCAATTCACTGGGGCTGGAGCAGATGATGGGGCAATTCACCGGGGCAGGGGGGGACACGGGGCCATTCACTGGGGCTGGAGCAGGTGACGGGAGCAATTCACTGGGGCTGGGGGAGGTCACTGAGCAATTCACTGGGGCAGGTGATGGGGCAATTCCCTGGGGAGGGCGCAGGTGATGGGGCAATTCACTGGGGCTGTGGGAGGTTACAGGTCAATACACTGGGGCTTGGGTAGGTGATGGGACAATTCACTGGGGCTTTGGGAGGTCACAGGGCAATTCATTGGGGCTGGGGCAGGTGATGGGGCAATTCACTGGGGTTGTGGGAGGTCATGGGGCAATGCACTGGGGCTGGGGCAGGTGATGGGGCAATTCACTGGAGTTGGGGCAGGTGATGGGGACATTCACTAGGGCTGGGGAAGGTCACAGGGCAATTCACTGGGGCTGGCGCAGGTGATGGGGAAATTCACTGGGGCTGGGGGAGTCACAGGTCAATTCACTGGGGCTAGCGCAGGTGATGGGGTAATTCACTGGGGCTGGGGGAGGTGATGGGGGGCAATTCACTGGGGCTTTGGGAGGTCATGGGGGCAATTCACCGGTGCTGGGGGAGGTCATGTGGCAATTCACTGGGCTGGTGCAGGTAATGGTGCAATTCACTGGGGCTGGGGGAGGTCACGGGCAATTCATTGGGGTAGGGCTGGTCACAGGGCAATACACTGGGGCTGGGGCAGGTGATGGGGCAATTCACTGGGGCTGGGGCAGGTGATGGGGGCAATTCACCTGGGCTGGGGCTGGTCATGGGGCAATTCACTGGGGCTGGGGCAATGGATGGGACAATTCACTGGGGCTGTAGGAGGTCACAGGGCAATGCGCTGGAGCGGGGGAAGGTAATGGGGCAATTCACTGGGGGTGGGCAGGTGATGGGGTTATTCACCGGGACTGAGGTAGATGATGGGGGTCAATCCACTGGGGCTGGGGCAGGTGATGAGACAATTCACTGGGACTGAGGTAGATGATGGGGTGCAATTCACCGGGGCTGGGGCAGGTCATGGGGCAATTCACTGGGGCAGGTGATCGGGCTATTCACTGGGGCTGTGGCAGGTCATGGGGCAATTCTCTGGGGCTGTGGGAGGTCATGGGTCAATTCACTGGGGCTGTGGGAGGTCATGGGGCAATTCACTGGGGCAGGGGATGGGGCAATTCACTGGGACTGAGGTAGGTGATGGGGCAATTCACTGGGGCTGTGGGAGGTCATGGGGCAATTCACTGGGGCAGGTGATGGGACAATTCACTGGGACTGAGGTATGTGATGAGTCAATTCAATGGGGCTGTGGGAGGTTGTGGGGAAATTCACTGGGGCAGGTGATGGGGCAATTCACTGGGGCTGTAGTAGGTCACGGGGCAATTCTCTGGGACTGTGGGAGGTCATGGGGAAATTCACTGGGGCTGGGGTAGGTCATGGGGCAATTCACTGGGGTTGTGTGAGGTCACAGGCAATTCACTACGACTGGGGCAGGTGATGAGGCAATTCGCTGGGGCTGGGGTAGGTGATGGGTTGCAATTCAGTGGGGCTGGGGTAGGTAATGGGGTGCAATTCACCGGGGCTGGGCAGATGATGGGGCAATTCACTGGGGCTAGGGCAGGTGATGGGGCGATTCACTGGGGCTGTGGGAGGTCACGGGGCAATGCACTGGGGATGGGGCAGGTGATGGGGCAATTCACTGGGGCTTGGGCAGGTGATGGGGTAATTCACTGGGGCTGTGGGAGGTCACGGGCAATTCACAGGGGGTGTTGTAGGTGATGGGGCAATTAACTGGAGCTGTGGCAGATGGTGGGGTCAAACCACTGGGGCTGGAGGTCATGGGGCAATTCATTGGGGCTGGGGCAGATGATGGATAATTCACTGGGACTGAGGTAGGTGATGAGGTGCAATTCACCGGGGCTGTGGCAGATGATATGTCAATACACTGTGGCTGGGGCAAGTGATGGGGCAATTCACTGAGGCTGTGGGAGACCATGGGGCAATTCACTGGGGCTGGTGATGGGGCAATTCACTGGGGCTGGGGGGAGGTCACGGGGCAATTCACTGGGGCTGGAGCAGGTGATGGGGCAATTCACCGGGACAGGGGGAGGACACGGGGCAATTCACTGAGGCTGGGGGAGGTCACTGAGCAATTCACTGGGGCTGGGGCAGGTGATGGGGCAATTCATTGGGGAGGGCGCAGGTGATGGGGCAATTCACTGGGGCTGTGGGAGGTTACGGGTCAATACACTGGGGCTTGGGTAGGTGATGGGACAATTCACTGGGGCTGGAGCAGATGATGGTGCAATTCATCGGGGCAGGGGGAGGACACGGGGCAATTCACTGGGGCTGGGGAAAGTCACTGAGCAATTCACTGGGGCTGGGGCAGGTGATGGGGCAATTCACTGGGGAGGGCGCAGGTGATGGGGCAATTCACTGGGGCTGTGGGAGGTTACGGGTCAATACACTGGGGCTTGGGTAGGTGATGGGACAATTCACTGGGGCTTTGGGAGGTCACAGGGCAATTCATTGGGGCTGGGGCAGGTGATGGGGCAATTCACTGGGGTTGCGGGAGGTCATGGGGCAATGCACTGGGGCACGTGATGGGGCAATTCACTGGGGCTTGGACAGGTTATGGGGTAATTCACTGGGGCTGTGGGAGGTCACAGGCAATTCACAGGGGGTGTTGCAGGTGATGGGGCAATTCACTGGTGCTGTGGTTGATAATGGTGTCAATCCACCAGGGTTGGGGCAGATGATGGGGCAATGCACTGGGGCTGTGGGAAGTCATGGGGCAATTCATTGGAGCTGTGGCAGGTGATGGGACAATTCACTGGGGCTGTGGCAGGTCATGGGGCTATTCAATGGGGCAGGTGATGGGGCAATTCACTGGGGCTGTGGCAGGTCATGGGACAATTCACTGGGACTGGGGCAGGTCATGGGGCAATTCACTGGGGTTGTGTGAGGTCACAGGCAATTCACTAGAACTGGGGCAGGTGATGAGGCAATTCGCTGTGGCTGGGGTAGGTAATGGGGTGCAATTCACGGGGCTGGGCAGATGATGGGGCAATTGGAGTGTGGTGTCTCCATTTTCGCTAATGACACGAAGTTGTGCAAGGTAATTAAATCAGATAATTATGTGGTTTCCCTCCAAAGGGATTTACATAAAATTGAGGAATGGGCATCTAAATGGCAGATGAGATTTAATACAAATAAATGTAAAGTTATGAATCTGGGAAGGAAAAATAGCCATGCAATTTATAATCTTAATGGACCAAATCTAAGTGTATCAGATATTGAAAGGGATTTGGGAGTACTAGGGCACAACCACCTAGGTAACAGTGCTCAAAGCCAAGCAGCAGCTGCAAAGGCAAATAAAACATTAGCATGTATCAAGAAGAGTATAGAAGCCAGGGAAATATAATTCTGCCACTAAACAAATCCCTAGTACGCCCTCATTTTGAATATGGAGTACAATTTTGGGCACCACTTCATAAAAAGGACATTTTAGGGGCTAAGTTATGAAGAAAGACTAACCAAATTAAACTTATTTTCTCTAGAAAAAAAGTGTCTAAGAGGAGATATGATTACCTTATATAAATACATCCAGGATCAGTATAAAGATTTGTCAAGGGAGCTTTTTGTGCCAAGAGGTTTTCAACTGACAAGAGGACATCCCTTGAGGTTAGAAGTAAAAAGATTCCACCTTAAAGAAAGAAAAGGGTTCTTCACAGAAAGTGTGGTTAATCTGTGGAATTCTCTACCAGAGGGAATTCAGGGTTACCATGGATAATTGGAGAGGCAGTATTGATCAGTATTGATCCAGGGAGAAGTCGCCGGTGTCTGGGATCAGGAGGGAAATGATTTTTTTTTTATACAACTAATTAATTAATAGTTAATCGGCATATTGCAGATCAGAGGAGAACAGAGGCTGGGGCAAGTGATGGGGCAATTCACTGAGGCTGTGGGAGGTCACGGGGCAATTGACTGGGGCTGGAGGGCAATTCACTGGGGCAGGTGATGGGGCAATTCACTGGGGCTGGAGCAGGTGATGGGGCAATACACCGGGGCTGGGGCAGGTGATGGGACATTCACTGGGGCAGGGGGAGGTCACGGGGCAATTCATTGGGGCTGGGGCAGGTAATGGGGCAAGTCGCTGGGGCTGGGGCAGGTGTTCGGGCAATTCACTGGGGCTGGAGGAAGAATCACATGGGATGCAGATAAAACAATCAGTGAATGAAGGGACACAGAGCTTGCTCTGGTTATTACAGAAATCTAAAGGAAAGCGGAGTGTCTGACATCATGTGACCTCCCACAGTAGGGCAGACAACAGGTGAGAACTGAGCATGTCTGCAAAATCCCCAGGCCAAAACGATCCAGTGTATAAGTTATGCTAATTATCCTTGGTAATTTCAGGGGGTGTCAACATTGAGAGAAAACAGTTTGCAAATGCAAGAAATTCAGCAAACTTGAAACGGTTTAACTGTTTATTTTGATTTTTTTTCATGCAAACTATTTTTCTCAGACACTGTAACTTCTCCTCTATCAGATGCATTAACAACCCATGCCTTTAATATGCCTTTAATCACTAATTATTTGATTAGAAACAAATTAATTTGCATTGTTTTACTGAATGGCAAGCACCATTTTATTATACTGCAGTAAAATTGTTCCGACATTTGTTATGAGCATTAGTAATTAGAAGGTATCTCATTGATAAATAGGGAATGGGGAAGAGAGAAGCGCAGAACGCACAATAGTATAATACAGTATATTTATTAACAATAAGAAGAAGAACATAACAATTCACTCACATTTAGTACCCTCAGACAGCTGAGTTGTAAATGCAGCCCACCCCCGTGGGTAACTCAGATGTGAGACCGGATCCTGGCTTGTCTCTGGAAGATGGTGTTGTGATGATCGCTGCTGTCTGTCTTGGCTGGGTCAAGTATGAGGGTCCTCAAATGCAATTCAAGTTTTTGGATTTGTAGGTTCCCAATAAAGCGTTGCTACCAAGCAATGGCAGTCCACTCCTCACACATGTGAGACAAGTCTAAGGAATTGGGGATATTTAAACAACAAATGGCTCACAAACCTGGGTATTATGCCAGATTAAGGACCACAATATAGATCATATGGGTACAGGTGAATACTACAAATATAATTATTCCAATAATGAGCCTGGAAGTGTTGGACAAAAGTTCACATGTAGAAAACAACTAAAACATAGACCCAGACACGTTTCATCCCTTTAAGGGGCTTTCTTAGTTCACATGTAGAAAACAACTAAAACATAGACCCAGACACGTTTCATCCCTTTAAGGGGCTTTCTTAATGGTATGAACTACATTCTAATGAAGAAACTTTTCACACACTAGAATAGTGGTAAAGGGTATATGGTGCACATAGGGTGCTATTTATGTCCTTAAATCTCAATGACTTCACTTTTTTTATTGGCTCCATTTTGCAAAAATACTCTCTATTCAATAGTGTGGAAATTTTAGAGAGTTGAAAAATCTCACTACTTAGGAAATTGAAATAAAATTAGGGACTAAAGGGACATTAAGTGAAAAATATATTACTCAAAATGGTTATGAAGACATTTATGCCTTCTTGTTATCTGTTTCTTGTTCTGGTGGGACTGTAACATCAAAGTAATAGATCACCAAATGCAAGAGATGTGTCTTCTCCCCCCTCCTCACCCTCCCTTGTGTTTTCTTTTCGCCCTCCTCTACCTCCCTTGTATCTTCTTTTCTCCCCTCCTCTCCCTCCCTCCTCTCCCCGTAAAATAGATGGGGGAGAGGCTTGCATTGAGCACCAAAGGCGCTCATCGCTAGGCCCGTTAGATATATGCTGATCATAAGGTGCTCATCAGCTCACCATGCGCTCCTGTCACCCTCTGCTGTTCAGGACAGCACTGAGCCTCTTTGGTACACCCAGCCTCTGTCCTGCACCAGCCAGGCTGCCATACAAACATGTCTGCAGCTCCGGTACATGGGGAGAGATAGATAGATGGGGGAGAGGCTTGCAATGGGGGAGAGACTTGCAAAGAGCGCCGAAGGCACTCATTGCGAGGCCCGATCAGTAACAGCTTTGCGCATGCGCATTGAGCGGCAAAGCCGCTCATAGTTGGGCCTGCGGGTCTTGCACATAGGACCAGGTATAGGCCCGCAGAGCCACTGGCGGGGGGCAGCGGCAGAGGAGGAGGCCACGTCCTAGGGAGGAAGAGGAGGGGGAAATGAGACACAAGGGAGGGAGAGGAGGGGAGAAAGGAGACACAACGGAGGGAGAGGAGGGTGAAAAGGAGATACAAGGGAAAGGAGATGAGGGCGGAAAGAAGACACAAGGGAGGGTGAGGAGGGGGGAGAATACACAAGGGACAGAGAAGAGAGGGGAAAGAAGACACAAGGGAGGGAGAGGAGGGGGGGAAGAAGGCACAAGGGAGGGAGAGGAGGGGGAACATTCTAATTTTATTGCAGTCATTTTTGACGGGCAAGTAGCTAGTGCTAAAATAAAGACTACACAGAAGGTGGTAAAAACAAATGCCTGTGTCCTTTGTATACTGGCATTCTCCTTCTTTATTACATCATAAGAAGTTAAATTAATTCTGTCACAACTGGACAATTGGACATTATGTGGATGTATTTGCTGTTGTGGTTTATTTTGGTTGAAATGTAATTGCTGTTATTGATGTACTGTTACAATATGGTTGATGTAATGAATACAGCTGAATGTGGCTGACAGGCCTTAATCCGGTCGTTGTGTTATCAGGGCTCTGCAGTCTCTACGTAGGACTTATTATAAGTCAGAATGATGTTTGAGGTAAAAGCATATCAATGGAGGCATAATAATATTTTCCGATCAGGCCTACGAATAGTCAGCTGCGATATGCAATTTCTTCCCAGTCCTCACGATGAGCCATGTGCCGCCTGGGATCGAACTCACAACCGCAGTAACTAGTGGTGCCATGGACTTCAATGGGAGACTTGTGAACATGAAGGAAGATATCAAGTATAATTGATAAACCTATAAACAAAGCCCTTGAAACAAATCAACAAACAGAGGTCATGCAGGGTCAAGGACTTGTAACTGAAACCCCTTTGTTCCTTTGTTTCATGGTTTACCAACATTTAGATACATACTTGACTTTATTCATTGATCATAAACCCCATCGAATCCGATGAGCGCCTAAATGTCTACATTTATGTGGAAACCCTGGTCGGTCCCCCAAGAGTGAATATCCCATTCCTATAGAAGAGAAGCAAATGGCTAGCTTTCTAAGACTTACAGACTCCTCACCACAGGAGTTAATAGCCAACATGTCCCCCTAGGGACATGAGGTCCACATGGGACAGTTAATACACTTTGACGATTGGTCAATGTTTTATTTGCCCAAGGTATGGGCCCATCATGATTGGTTACTATACAGAATAAATGTATATTTATAAGATTCAATGGGCTCCATTCATTTAAAGACTCACAACTCAATTACAGACGGCCCCGTATGTCTGCGGGTGTGTTGCCGGATCCCGTTGGTCTTTGATTGCGATGCTATTCAGTAGCTCTGGGCCGCAAGTTACGGGCCCCAAGCCAAAACCGTAAACCATGCACTGTTTCAGAGCACTTCAGGGCGGGAACATGATCAATTAAGCAAGCCCGTAATCTCCCATTTCGAATCAACCAATAGGAAATGAAATGTCATTATTACGGCAGTAAAACATGGGCGTTACATGTCAATCAATTAGGTTCGGGGGTCCGATATGCGATCAGACTCTCAAACCCGCAAAATAAAGAAGTATGAAAATGAATGACAATACTGTTCTAGTCCATCTGGGTGGCCTGATGTGTATTAACTCATTGATACCCAAGATCAATTTAACCCTGAAATGAAACATAAAAAATAAATCTGATTTGTTGCCGATTTGCGGGCTTGAGACTGTTGTGCAATTAATTCTAATGTCTATCATCGCTTTCCCAGTTATTTGCAGTGCAGGATTAATTTATTATTTGCAATTACAGTGCTACGCATAGGTGTTTAACCCCCTTGCGGGTCCTCTCTGGCGCTCGTAGGATTTTCTCCTTCATTTGCCATTTACGGGTGTGAAAACATTTGCGGGCTTGGGGAAATTGAGCAATTGAATAGCGATTTGCGATTTTAACCTTGCGAAATTGAGAGATCAAAGGCTTCTGGAGGCTGTAACTTACGAGTTTAACCATCGCCGTTTTTTCAAGCCTATAACTCGGAAGTCATTCCAAGACTGCAAATAGATACCAATTGAATACAAAAAAAGCTTGCAAGCTCACTCCCGGGCTTCCAGATCTCAAATAAATGTGGCTCAATGTGTTTGCACTAACTGTGATTCAATATTAAGCATGCCAGTCAATGTGGATAGGCTGAGATGATGAGTTTGCGTTGTCTTCACTGCATTCTCACCAGTGGCCAGATGGAGGAGCTCTAAGACAAACCGCTGTATTCTTAAAGCTACAGTAATCGCTGAGAAAATGTAATATTGTTACCTACAATGCTTTACAATCACCTTTTTTTTACCATGCTGTTTGACGAATCAAAATTTCCTCAGTGTCTTTCACCTTAAGATATGTTATTGAACTAGAGAAAATGTTAGCTTATCTTATGACTGCTGCCTATTTTATTCTAGTATAGTGTGGTACTGAATACCTATAAATATCCATAACTGCTCAATCACTTTAAGCGACCCTAAAACATTTTTCCTCCAAGATGCCTTTTTGATGTAATTTCTTCATAGTGTTGTGTTACTTTATTAATGGCCCTGTAACTAACCTCTTGAGGTCACCTTTTCTCTATCCAGGACCACACAATACCTCACTACTAACACTAATCTGATTTTCCTAAGTGCCTTATTTCCTGCCAGTAATGTGCACCACAACATCACAGTAACCCATCTCCAGAGTGCCTTGTTGCTGATTCAGATCAAATCCATTACCCCACATTCCAATACAGTGAGACTCGGTATTCTTCTGCTTTCCGTTAGAGATCCCTCACTGTTTACCCCTCCTGCCTCCCCCTGAGGTTTTCCAGGAACAGAGGGGTCTGGTTCATAGAATCCGCCCCCCTCCCCTCTATAGCTTTGTGCTGGACTCACTGTAATTCACATTGCACACAGATTTGATTCACCCCAAAGTGAGACCAGAGGTAGGAGATGGCCAGCCGGTGTTGGGTCTAAAACCAAAACTACAAAATTAAACAGGGGCAAAGTGAGAAAATTATTATATTTAGTCATTATTACAGATGAATATGAGTTTCATTGTATATTACAGCCAGTAAATAATGTATGAAAGCCTGAACCCAAAAGCAGACAATGATACCAACTTAGGATATGGCTTCTATCACTCTTCAAGCCACCATAAGTTTAATGATTGTTGTGGTGAACTACTCTCTATAAAAATCTATCGCACAAAACAGGGACCAGCCCCACACTGATGAGATCCATTAAGATTGAAACAGTGCTGTCTGTGGGTAGGTCTCTTGGTTTATGCATAATCCATCCTCTGCTCTGCTTAAAGCTGTATAATACAGCGAGCGTATTCCTAAAAGGCGTTATGTATAATGTGGTTTTTGGATTAATAGAGTGAGAGTGCATTGTGTTCTCATTTGCATGTCCCCGCCCAGTTTCCCAGAGTGCAGTGCATTAATTTGAGCAGGTAATACGTTTATTAACTTATTTTTTAGACATTCAGGTAGAATCACAAATGTGCTATTTATTTTCTGTACTACTGTACTGTGTACGGTGGAGGGCTTCTATCACTCAGCCCACCACAAGTGTAATGATATATATATATATATATATATATATATATATATATATATATATATATATACACAGACACACAGATACACAGACAGACACACACTATCCTAGGGTAAACAGCTTATAACTGCTCCATTAATATATAAAGAATATTAAATTGCAGATCTGTGTCTTGCATGCAAATAAAAGAGAAGGATTTAAATATTAGTTACATTTTGTTTGCAATAAAAACAGAAAAAAAAAAACACTTAAGTTCTATCTGCATACTGTTAAGTTATTCTGAAAACTCAGATGTGGTTGTATCAGAGCCCTGCAATGATACAAGTTATGGAGCTCTATGGATCACCATTAGACTCAATGCTTGCAGATGACTCTCAAATTAGAATCAGGGGGAGTCCCGAACATTGCTGTAAAACTGTATTATTACCCTATGTTTTTTTCAATCTCTGAAGCATTTGTTCTTCACTCAAATAAAAAATGATCTTGATAGACTGCTCTTAAATACATGCTAGATAAGTATGTGACATGCCACTAATTATATACTAATAATTGTGTGACTTCACAACAGTTGCTACATTTACCCCATATTTTTTGCATCCATATTTTTTGCATGTTGGCCAGAGCAATGGTTCTCAAGAACTGTTTCTAGGAGCTGTGCTGATCCCTGAGACCATATCTGCCAGTCCTCAGATGAGGGGACGATGGCACCCATATATATCACTACCATTAATAAAATATATAGATAAATTATTTATGAACGTATCTACAGCTAACACTGAAATAATTGAAAAACTAAATGAAAATAGCATGTCACATGTAGCATCATTGTTTTTAAAATGTTTTGGATCTCAAAGCTGTTACCCATGAACTATGGAAGGTAACCAGCCAGTGTCTAGATCAGTAGTAGTCAACCTGGTTCCTACGGCCCACTTGTGGGCGATTCAAGCTTTCATGGTGGTGCGTTGGGGTAATCGCTAGGTGGCATGGCTGATGAGTGACGTCACATCGGAGACCCGCAGCACCACGCTTGGCTGGTTGGAGAGCTGGTGAGAGAGCGTAGGGACAGCAGTCAGGACCGGATCACTAAGTACAGGGTCATATGATTTATTTAACCAGTAATGAGATAGGGTAAATTAAGTTTCTGTGGCACCGGTGGGCGGTATGGAAATATTACCATGAAAAGTGGGCGGTAGGTATTAAAAGGTTGATGACCTCTGCACTAGTCATAAAATTAGAGAGACTGTCTTAGAGAGTAATAGATTATCTGTAGAACATCATACCTTAGCCAGTACAGTTACTTAGAATAAAGTCTTAACATGGTTGGAACCATAATCTTCTGAGGGATTCAATATTCTCTGGTTTAATCTTTGTAATGCTCCTTTCACATTGAAAAAAAAACTGACTTTTGTTTAAAATCTACTTTTTTAAATGAATATGCAAGCTCCATGCGCCTGTTCCTCTACTGGACATATTCTTTAAAAATGTGATATCAGTATGAAGCCTTCACTAAGGTAAAAAGGAGAGTAGAGGTCCTCTCACTAGTGAGTACTCAGACCAGAGACAAAATATGAAGTGGGAAATGGGTGAGAATAATTCAAAATGTAAATACTGTAAGAAATGAATCTGATTCTTTTTACTACCTAATACATCCAAAAATAATTTAAGACGTTCTATTTTATCAGAAAATAATAATTGTAGTTTTTTTTTATTGAACTCCTTTTATGGTTTAATTTGAAATGTAAAAGCTCACAACAGTGTGTCTACCTTGACTAAACTTTCAAGGTTTTTTTGTGTGTGTTTTCATAATACTCCAGTTCCACTTTGCACCCAACAGGACAAAGCCAACTATCTCTCATGATATAAAAAACATTGTGCACTTTGTTTGCTATGAGGGATTAATCAAGGTTGCGCTATAATAACATATTAGGCTTGCTTGCTAAGGAGGGAGCTTTCTGTCCGGTGGGAGGAACGTCTCTATTTCATAAATTATTTTATGGTGCTCATTTTTCAAATGAGAGATATTGCTATAGACTATAATGAATGGGCTCTATAGATCAATAACTGTAGAGAAAGAAACTTAGCCTAGTGCAGTGGGTCAATATGTATAATTTGAAAGTTGCTAACTGTCTATGTATGTGTATTCATTTTCTTTTATATTCTTTGAGATCCTAGTTATTTTTGTGGTTGCTCTATGTGCTATGTCAATACTGTGCTATATTATCAAAACAAAGTTTTTCAAACTGTGGTCCATGGGCCACAAGTGACCAGAGAGCTGGTGGTCTGCTACGACCCTCTGGAATTGTTAAAGTTTGGGATCCATTAGTCTAACGTGGTAGTTTTCAGTTTACTCTGTTATTCTTTAGATTCCATTAACTAAAGCAGTGAGAGCAGGCTGGTGGCCAGGGGAGTAGGAACTGGGGTGGGGGAATGAGGGGGACAAATGCCCCCCAGATTATATGAACAGGGGACAGAAAAAATAGTTAAACTTATTCATGCATTATCAGATTTGGCCACTAGACGGTTATGGAACAGAATGTCTTTCCCATCAAAGCTTTGACCCATAATTTATATGTTATAATATATATATATATATGTATATATTATGATTTTTAATTATATTGGGGAAGGGGTGTTTTGGGTCCGGTGGGCATTGAGAATTTAAACAAAGCAATACAAAAGTTTTGAGGGTCACTGCAGCACTGGGGTGCACCAGAGCAGCGCCCAGGTGCATTGCACCAGGTGCACCGGTAGTAGATCCATCCCTGCTGCCTGTCCTGGCAGTAGAGTATTGCACCACTTAGGGCCACAGTTTTTTTTTATCTCTTTAAACTTTATCCCCCCGCCGACCCCAGGTTTTTATTGGCTCCTCAGAGCCGCTTCATGTATTGGATAATCATGTCTTTGTCCACTTGCTCAAAGTCCGTTTTCTCCCCCATCAACCTACAGACCACGCTCTCTTTCCACACACACAATTTCTCCTACTTCACCTCTTTCTGTCATGCAATGAATGTCACCATTTTTGGTTTGAAACAAAATGCTTAAATGCATTGTCATGTTCTTTACAAATAGCATATCCAGACCTCATTGAAAATAGCTCTATGAATTGGAGAGGATTCACCTTTCTATTGAGCAAGCTCTAATGTTATGGAGTGCAGACCATTATCTCATATGATATAACGTCTCTGTTGGATGCACATACCACGGTCTGGTTGTTGCTTTGTTTTCCTAAGACACGCTGAGTCACTGAGCGGGAAGAGGAAACCCCATGGGAGTTCTAACCACATCCCTTGCATCTAAATAACTTTCTGTTCTGTTTTTCTACAGAACATTGTTTTATTAGCATAATCTTTTCACACTCAACAGACAAGAACATTACAGCTCTATGTATGTGTTATTTTCTGTACATCAATGCTTAACGTGACTCTATCCAAAGCTAACCATCTATATCACTGGTGACAAAACTACTGGTTCTCAACAGCAAGTCCTAGGACTGGTACTGGAGACCTTATCTGCTGGTCCTCGGGAATGATAAGTGACTTTTGATACAAACCATCATCGTTAGTCAGTGATAGGTAGATTATGTTGTTGTTGTTCAATCGTTCAGTTGTGTTGATGCTTGGTGACCATACGAAAGCGACATGCCAAGCACATCTATCTGTGTTGTGCTTATCCATATGGTTTTCTTGGCAAAGATACTGGAGTGGTTTGCCATTTCCTTCTATAGTGGACCGAGATTTGTCTGACTTGTCATGTTGGGTGACCCTACATAGCTTCAATGAGGTACACAAGCCCCTTCACCATGATAAGGTAGCGATCTAGAAGGGGAGGTAGATAATAGCAGAACCTATAAGAAAACAAACTTTACTCTATTCATGTCAGAGCGAAGTTAGATTAAAATTCAGTCAGTCACATGAAGTATTATCCTGTTAAAAATGTTTTCACAGCCACCCCCCATGAACATTAGAATACGGCCAGTCGGTTCCCGGAACAAAAGATTTGGAGAACCACTGGACTAAACTAATTTGGCCACAGGAAGCTTTCTAAGCTCCACAAGTACTAACAGCTATATTGACAATCCCTAACAAATACTCTCAAAATTGGTCACAGGAACTGACATCAAAACCCTACCCATTATTGCAGGACTTTATTTTAAAAAGCTTTCCACACAAATAATGCTTCTTGGGTAATTTGTCTTAAGATACACTGCTTATAAAAAATGAAATGCCAGTTTTTTTTTAAACACTACTCTGTAGGATGTAGCTGAAGAACATCACTACATCTATTTACATTCTCCGCAGACACCTTTAGTTTGTGTTTCATAATCTATTAATCTCATCAATGTTTATTTTTTGGTATTTCAGATATTACCACTCTATATAGATTGCAGCTGCAGATTAGTTATATTTTTTGCATTGTTCAGTTGTTTCTGTCTCTCCGTGACCTCATAGACCATGTCAATGGTCTTGCTCATGCACTTGGCATTCATGGCAGAGATACTGGAATGGGTTGCCAGTACTTTTGCCAATATTCCTAGGTGGTCTCCCATGCTCAGCTTCGGGATAGTGGTTCCTCGATTCCCTGACTTGGAATTGAACCCAGGGCACAGTGGTGAAAGCACTGAATCCTAATCACTGGACCACCAGGGAACCTATAATTAGTTAATGGGTAATCTCTCCCCCTGTCTACTTCCTCCCTTGTGTCTCATTCCCCCCCCTCTCCCTCCCCTGTGTATCTTCCCCCTCCCCTGTGTCTCTTTCCCCCCTGTCCCTTACCCCCTCATGTCTCTCCACCCCTCTCCCTGTTCCCCCCTCCCTTGTGTCTATCACCCCTTTCCCTCCCCTGTGTCTCTTTCCCCCTTTGTCTCTTCCACCCCCTCCCTCCCCTGTGTCTCTTCCCCCCTCCCTCATGTCTCTTCCCCCTCCTCTCCCTCCCCTGTGTCTCTTCCCCCTCCTCTCCCTCCCCTGTGTCTCTCCCCCCTCCTCTCCCTCCCCTGCGTCTTTCCTGCTCCTCTCCCTCCTCTGTGACTCCCCCTTCTCCATCCTCTGTGTCTTCCCCTCCTCTCCCACCCCTGTGTCTCTTCCCGCTTCCTCTCAATCCCCTGTGTCTCTTCCCCCTCCTCTCACTCCCCTGTGTCTCTCCCCCCTCATTTCCCTCCCCTGTGTCTCTCCTCCCTTCTCTCCCTCCTCTGTGTGTCTCCCCCATTCTCTCCCTCTTCTGTGTGTCTCCCCCCTCCCCCCTGTGTGTCTCCTCCCTCCTCCCTTGTGTCTCTCCCGCCTCCTCCCCTGTGTCGCTCCCCCCTCCTCTCCCTCCTCTGTGTGTCTCCCCTCCTCTCCCACCTCTGTGTCTCCCCCCTCTACCTCCCCTGTGTGTCCCCCCCCTCCTCCACTGTGTCTCTTTCCCCCCTCCTCCCCTGTGTCTCTTACCCCCTCCTCTCACTCATCTGTGTCTCCCCCCTCCTTCACTGTGTGTCTCCCCCTCCTTCCCTGTGTGTTTCCCCTTCTCCTCTGTGTCTCTTCCTCCTTTCTGTCACCCATCTCTCTTCTGCGCATGGGATCCCGCTCATGCGCCCCCCCACCACGCAATGCACTTGAGCTCCTCCACCGCGCAATGTGCATGTGCGGCTGACAACACGCAGTGCGCATGCGCGTTAGTTGAGCGAATCAAAGTTGTCAAACTGCAATTTGTTGCAAGCGTGATAACGAATCGCAGTTTGACAACTTATATATGTGATATATAAACATCACCCCACACAGCACCCACCTCTCTTAGCATCCATCCCCACCCAGTCCTTGTCAGCAGCCATCCCCTCTCAGCATTCAAACCTGCACAGCACCCAACCCTTCTCAGCACCCACCTCACATAGCACCCATCCCTACCTCTTTTCTTCCTCCATCCCCCTGTTCTTTGCAGCCCTTACTCTCTTACCTTCTTCCCTGAAACACATCTCCAGTGTGATGAACTGCTCCACACTGCCACCTCTTGGAGCTTCAGTAGAAATGCTCATAAATTTAAATAGGTACATTTTAAAACAGAAACATTTTAAAAACATTACACAGTACTGTCACTCCCGAACCCCCCCCCCCCCCACCCCCACCCCGAGGGCCCTTGTGCACCACCTGCACCACTGATAGATCCGTCTTGCTTAGGATATTCCATCGTAGGCTGCTTATCTGTATGTAGCTTGAGCATTAGAGATATCCTGTGGGGCTTACTCTTCCATTGAGTTCTACTGTCAAGTGTGCTATTTAGGCAGATTTTAACTGGACGCATTATCTGAATCCACTTTCCCTCTCAGGTTTCTGATTCTAATTACTAGCAACAAAGACACAACTGTTTGTCATCATTAAAGCTAAGAAGAATACACATGTTAAAAATTAAAGGATTTATTTTAAACCGTGTAAAACATTTTGTACATCATTAAGTCAAGTTCTTCAAAACAGCATACTAGCAGCATTAGCAGCTACACATATATAATTCTCAAACTTTACGTCATATCTAAGTCCATTGTTTTAGCCTTGGAAATGACTGCTACATTTGACCTTGTATTCACTACATTGATAAAAGCATTATCCTCTCGCTTCTAGCCTTTGGACACACAGGAAATGCTCCCTTTCCACACCCAGCTCAGACACTCTAGAGACTTAAATATGACTTTCCTGCATCTTGACACTGCAATGGCTCCTCCTTACAATACTTGGAAGTCTGCTCTCTTCTGTAAACTACACTTTGACCTCACAAGCAATTTATTACTAGGATATTTTCAGCTTTTGTTTTTGGAGATGCTGCCTAAAATACAATTTTATCTATGTCTCAATATGAAACTGAATATGGGTGTATTGACCCTTTCACTGCTAAACTTGTCTGTAACATTTAAAATGGAATATGATTCACATATATAGAAGCAGGTAATATTAAAGACCATCCATAAGTTTACATATCTTGTGTTCTCCGTACAAGTCACAGTGATGCTGTTTGGTCTCCGATTGAACATTTCTGACCTTCTGTATATGGCAAAGTAAATAAAACCTGTCTAGTGATCCTAAGTGTTATAGATGACTCTACTTATATGTATTACTAGTCACTTGCCCGTCATAAATGATGGGATAATATTTTAATTTTCTGTTTCCCCACCCTCTGTCTCTTTCCCCGTCCCCTGTGTGTCTTTCCCCCCCTCTCCCGACCCTGTGTCTCCTTCCCCCCTCTCCCCTGTGTCTCCTTCCCCCCATCCACCTCCCCTGTGTCTCCTTCCCCCATCTCCCTCCCCTGTGTCTCCTTCCCCCATCTCCCTCCCCTGTGTCTCCTTTCCTCCTCTCTCCCTCCCCTGTGTCTCTTTCCCCTCTCTCTCTCCCCTGTGCTTCTTTCCCCCCTCTCCCACCCCTGTGTCTCTTTCCCCTATCTCCCTCCCCTGTGTCTCTTTCCCCTCTCTCCCTCCCCTGTGCTTCTTTCCCCCTCTCCCTCCCTTGTGTCTCCTTCCACCCATCTCCCTCCCCTGTGTCTCCTTTCCCCCTCTCTCCCTCCCTTGTTTCTCTTTCCCCTCTCTCTCTTCCCTGTGCTTCTTTCCCCCTCTCTCACCCCTGTGTCTTCTTCCCCAATCTCCCTCCCCTTTCACTGTGCATTGTGCATGCGCATCTCTTGGCGTGCTATGCGCATCTCTTGGCGTGCTATGCGCATGTGCGGTGAGTATTGCGAGATTGTGTTTAATGCTCACCATCTCTGTTCTCGTGCTGTAGCTAGTTATGGGCAGTTGTACCTGCACATCTCACTCATTATAAGATTTATGACGTTAATATTTCCCATTGACTCCTAGGCTGTCTCATCCGTAAAGCTTGGTTTGGCTGCTCCCTGCACAGATATCTGTTGCATCTAAGGTAGGATTTACGGATCTGAGCTGAGTGCTCTAATCCCTAGGAATGAATTATTTGAATTACTGCATTCCCCTCAGATAGAGCACCAGATTAGTATAGGGCTCATATATACTACAGGATATTTGCCAACTGTCTTTGGAACTGTTGTCAACCCAACAGAACAATATACTGTGAAACTTTAGCATAGATAGAAAATAACTGGATCCTTTAAGCCCATGTACAATGTAGGATTGATTACTCTGCTATAACGCCATGGGCAGTATTGCTAAAGAGATGTGTTGGATTTCTAAAACTACATCTCAATTACATTACAATTTCAATGTTGTAAAGAACGTATAGTTAAAGCATGGATGTTATCCTAACTTCTTCTAAGAGCTACATTAATGTGTAAGCAACACAAGCAGTTGAAAGGATGTGACTATACCAATACTGCTGCATGTGCTACTTGCAAGATACAAGATCAGATGTCATGTGATTGCATATTGGGTTTCCAGTGTGAAATGTTCCTTCTTCCATGTAACATGCAGACTGCATACATTAACATCACGTGTCAGAAGGGGGCAAGAAGAAAATATACTGTTGAATTAAATGAAATTATCAGTAGGTTTGCATCATTCTTTGTCCTAAAATATAGTCACTAGTTCCCTGTAATGACTACGCTCAATCCCTAGATGCCTCATAGGAAATTATCTCTACATTTTGACCCCTCTTCACTTTAAACTAAAGTGGCAGATATGAACAGTGTCACATACACATTATGTACAGAGTATCTTTTGCACAGGACCAGGTCAGAAAATCCTCCCACCCGGACAGGAGGAAGGAAGCTAATACATGGCCCATGAACCTTATCCCAATTATCACAGTTAAAAGCTCCTTGTAGCCTTATCTCAATTATAGTAGACTCTCAGTTAACCGGAACTCAAGCAACCAGAACTCTCAAGCAACCAGTTTTTTTTTTTTAATACTGTACTTTAAATTAAAAAAAAATAATTACAGGGCTAAACAAATGACAGGAGCCAGGTTGTCATGCCACAAAATGGTTACAGGCACCTAGATCTCATCCACTGTACATCTCTGCAATTCAGTGTTACCTGGAAGCAGACAGGCATGAGTGACTGAGCCAGGGCAGTGTTGGCGTTACATTCACCGGGTTCAACGAACCTGTGTGTAAGTGAGGAGTGAAAGCTGCTGCTGCTGCTAGAACAACCCTCACTGACAAATATACTTAGCCGGGCATCCTATGTGCAGGTAATCTAGGCCTCTTTTAATAGCAACTCTCAAGCAATCAGAAACTACATTTATCCGACATCTACCAATCCCCATGTGTGCCGGATAACTGAGAGTCTTCTGTATTACAGATAAAATCCTCCTTGTAGTGGCAGATAGGGAAAGGTGTGATTTCTCCTAAAGATCTCCATTCAGCCCTCCCCTTCTCAATAATTTAAAGTTCTAGTGCCTGCAAGTAATTACCACACAACTAAAAGGCATAATTATCCTGCCATGAAGCTCAAGTCATAAAAAGAAACAGACACAGGAAATCTGAGCTCTGCTGGGGGACATTACACTTGCAGGACATCTCTATAATAAACTCTCTCTACGTGGTATGCATTTGCTGTGGTCGGATTAACACCTCTAGATTAGAGAAGCACAGGGAAACACATCATTAATCAAGTTATATTGATTGACTGCATTTGAAGGGCATCATTTCAAATGTGTAGCAGAATGTAACAGAAATACGTTTTTTTCCCCAATAACAAATTATATTTTCTTTGTTTTCTTTGGAGAATGCACCAGCCATAGGCATAGGAACTGCAGATCCCCCTCACCTCCACTCACTTTAGCTAAATGTCAGGTCTCACGAGATCATGCAAGATTGCTAAAGTGAATGGAGGTGAGGGGCATCTGCAGGGGTGGAAGAGATCACAGCAGACTGATGTGCGTTGTGATCTCTCTCCTACCACTATTATTATTATGACTAGCGACTTGGCCAACAAAAATGACGGGGCAATAAAAAAAGTGTTGAAATGCTGTTTGTCACACAATGTGAGTGTACTGTGTGCCTCAACTATATAGACCCCTATAACACACTAATGAACGCATGTAGTAACACTATAAGTGCCATGAGGGTCATCCAGGACCCTCATGACCCAAAGTGTAAGTACTATACCATTTTAACCCGGTCTCTCATAAGCCTCTATTTAACCCCATTAGTCCCATAAGGGTATTTAAAGACCCTCATGAGACAGTTAGAAGCCTAACATTACCCCGTAAGTGCTATGAGGGTTCTCCAGTAGCCTCATGATACTAAGTATAAACACTACACTGCACTATAGCCCCCCAATAAACCATCAAATCTAAACTAACCCCCCACTACACTAACCTATTAACACCAACACCACCTACCTACACTACCTACCTACCCCCTAATAACACCCCCACCACTCTAATTACAGAAAATTAAAAAAAAATAAAGTCACCAAAAATAAAAAATCTACATTACATAAAATAAAAAAACCTAAGTCACCAAAAATAAAAAATCTACATTACAGAAAAGAAAAAAACCTAAGTCACCAAAAAGAAAAAAAGGAACATTACAGAAAATAAAAAAATACATTACAACCTCCCCCCCTCCACTACAGAAAATAGAAATTACACACCTGAAAAGGAAATACATATAATACATACAATACAATTCAATCCAAATAAAATACAATACAATACCCCCTATCTAACATACAATCAATACTATCTATCTAAAATACATCCCCCAATCTATCTAATATACCCCCCTATCTAAAATACAATACATCCTATCTATCTAAAATACATACCCCTAACATACATACAATACTATATAATATACAATACATCCTATCTATCTAAAATACATACCCCTAACATACATACAATCACATATTATAATAGTCAAACTCCGAATCGTCGTCACGCTTTGCGAGCTTGCGTAGAGAGCGACGCAGTTCTTGTAAGCTCGCTAAGCGAGCTCGCAAAGCGAGTGGCCGCATTTGCGGAGATGGAGGCTCTACGGTGCCTCACACGCGGTACTTCACCAACAATACGAACCGACGGACATTTACGGACTTAGCAGACAAAAATACGAGACGCGGGACTTAGAAAAAAAAATATTACGACCTTGCAAAAATACAGCCTTAACGGCCGAACAGCGCGCAACGGAAAACAGTCAATACACAATAATTACACACAAAAAAGACATAAAAAGCTTACCCACAGCAAGGGGGGGGGGCACCCAGGACCTCTGCAAGGGAAGTTACACCTCAATTTAAGTCCAAATTCACGAGTTTAGACACCCGAAAATCCCCTAAGCGAGAGAAAAAATGGCAGCCGAAAAAAACTAAAACGAGGCTACAGGACATGCAAAACAGCTTCCAAAAAGCTGTATGAGGTAAAGATACACTTTTTCTAAGGACGGAAAATCATACACACCAGCGTAACACATTCGCGCTATTTCTCAATGCGGAAGTACCCAGCTACACTAACGGCTTTACCACATTTACATTACACACTGCACACATTGCTGACACTTACACCTGACCTCCAGAACCATGCAAAACTACAGTAGATGCTGCAGGAACATAGAAACAGATTGTCAATTTTTCAGCACAATGCTTACTGCATATATTTACTTAAGAATAGGTAAAGTATTTTCATTTATTAATTTATTAATTATTTCATTGCCATACAATACATATACACAAAAAAAAACCTCTAATAACAAAAAAAAAAAAAAAACAGCCGCGCAATGAGCGCCGAAGGAGCTCATTGCGAGGCATGCGATGAGCACCGAAGGCGCTCATCGCAAGCCTCGCAATGAGCGCCAAAGGTCCTCACGCTAAAAAATGGGTAAAACAACATTACCTGACTTACGATTTCATGGCCGTCATTTTTTGACGGGCAAGTCGCTAGTACTATATAATATACAATACATCCTATCTATCTAAAATACATCCCACAATGTAATATACAATAAATCCTAACTATCTAAAATACATCACCCAATCTAACATAGAATACTATGTAATATACAATACATCCTATCTATCGAAAATACATCCCCCAATGTAATATACAATAAATCCTAACTATCTAAAATACATCCCCCTATCTAACATACAATAAATGCTATCTCTATATACAAACCCTAAATCTAAGCTAAAATAAAATAATTAAGACCACTTAACTTTGCAGATGTCCCTTCAGATCAGCAACCTAGGGGGGAAAAAAAGTTAGTACAACACATTTACAAAAAATAAATAAACATTCTAAATATTCTAAATATTCTACTCACCTTCCAGCATGTCCACGTCCTTCTTCTTTTCTTCTCTGGCGCGGCCCCTGTTGAAAAAAAAAAATTACATTAGTACAACATACATAAACATAAAAACAAAGTAAAATAAACATAATATACATTGTACTCACCTCCCTGCAATGTCCCCGGCCTCGTCCTCTTCTGCCTTGTCCTCGAACAATCTGCGCTCTATAATAAAAAAATAAAAAAAAACGAACGGAGGTCCTACGGCGTTTTCCAGAGGAAAAATTGGCAATTGCAGCTTCTGATTGGCTGTAAACGCTGTCTATCAAATTCAGCCAATCAGAAGACTCCAATGTGTGAGCCAATCAGAAAGGGATACACCCCAAAATCCCACTCTGAATGAATAATGAACCTGTCAATCTTTATTTAAACCAATCAGAAGGCTTTATTGCCATCAGCCAATCACAATGGGATACACCCCCACGGGGTGATTGGCTGAAGACATCTGCACCTTCTCATTGGCTGTAATACTGATTGACATTGACAACAGCCAATCAGAAGGCACAAATGCCTTCAGCCAATCACTACGTGGTGGTGTATCCCATTGTGATTGGCTATTGTCACTGCAACCAATCAGAATGGAGATGCCTCCAGCCAATCACCCTGTGGGGGTGTATTACATTGTGATTGGCTGAAGGCATCTGCGCCTTGTGATTGGTTTAAATAAAGATTGACAGGTGCATTATCCAATCAGAGTGGGATTTTGGGGTGTATCCCTTTCTGATTGGCTCACACATTGGCACCTTCTGATTGGCTGAATTTGATAGACAGCGTTTTCAACCAATCAGAAGGCGCCATTGTCTATTTTCTTCCGGAAAAGGCTCTAGGAGTCTCATTAGCGTCGGGGAGGTCCGCGAATGCTGATCTCCGTTAGTTTTAGTTTTTTGCATTTTTTAGAACGAGGTTCCCGGGCGGGGCAGAAGAGGAGGAGGCCGGGGACATCGCGGGGAGGTAACTACAATGTAGATTATGTTTATTTCATTTTGTTTTATGTGTATGTATTTGTACTAATCTAATGTTTTTTTTTAACAGGGGCGGCGCCGGAGAAGAAGAAAAGAAGAAGGACGTGCTGGGAAGGTGAGTAGAATATTCAGGAAATTTAGAATGTTTATTTATTTTCTGTAAATGTGTTGTACTATTTTTTTTCCCCCCTATGTTTCTGATCTTAAGGGACATCTGCGAAAGTAAGTGGTCTTAATTATTTTATTTTAGCTTAGAATTAGGGTTTGTATATAGAGATAGCATTTATTGTATGTTAGATAGGGGGATGTATTTTAGATAGATAGGATGTATTGTATATTAGATAGATTGGGTGATGTATTTTAGATAGATAGGATGTATTGTATATTAGATAGATTGGGTGATGTATTTTAGATAGATAGGATGTATTGCATATTAGATAGATTGGGTGATGTATTTTAGATAGATAGGATGTAGTGTATATTAGATAAATTGGGTGATGTATTTTAGATAGTTAGATAGTTAGGATAGAAGTCTTTTGGTTGTGTGAGTACCTTTGGCGATCATTGCAAGGTCTGCGCTGATCGCCTTTTCCCGCTCATTGCGAGCCTCTCCCCTGGTGTACTTTTGCTCCTCTGAGCACCCTTGGAGCTCCTTGTGAGGCGCGCGCTGAACGCCTTTGGCATTTATTGCAATCCTGCCAACTGTTTTTTTTTTTCTGTATATGTATTTTTTTATGATAATTAATTAATTAATGAAATCATAAATTAATATACTTTACCCATTTGTAAGTAATATATGCAGGAGGCATTGTGCTGAAGAGCTAACAATCTGTTTCGATGTTCCTGCAGCATACAATGTAGGTTTGCAGTGTTGTGGAGCTGAGGTGTAAGTGTCAGCAATGTGTGCAGTGTGTACTGTAAATAGGCTGCGTGCGCGAGGGGAAGCCGTTAGTGTAGCTGAGTACTTCCTCATTTTGTAATGGTAAGTTAGTGTTGTAAAATGGCGGTGATTATGTATGTGTTACGCGAGTGTGGATCATTTTGCCTAAGTCGTACAGGGTTGTAGGGATAAGCACCTACGTCGATCATCTCCACCAGCGCAAGGAACGCCTTTTCTGCTCCTTGCCTGGCCGCAACTGTGGGCCTCGCTTCGCAAAGACCGCAGTTTTTCCTTTGCATTTTGCAAGCCCGCACTGCTGAGAACTATATATGGGATTGTTAAAAAAACTAAATTGAGATATCTGTTTTTTTTTATTGTGTACACACATGTAATTACTATTCCTCACTAATGTAGTCAAATTTTTTTACTGGCTGTTTTGTCCCATTAAAGGCTATCTCCAGCCATAAAATCATTTAAACATTAATTTTTTTGGTTAAAAATAGTTGTAATAAATATTTGTTTTTAGTTTGGCTTCATTTTACTAAACTGCATTGATTTTTTAAAAGTTTTTCCTCCAAAACATAAGCACCAATCCTATGACATTATATTAAAGGACCACTGTAGTGATCTAAAAAAAACAGTATTCAACATTAAACTTACGTACTTTAAAAGATCAAACCTAGATGTGTCTGACAAGTATAATCCAACTGGTATAAGTGAGTTTGGCTAGCTGGCAGTTTTAAAATTTTCAGGCATAAAGACAAGGCTGCCAAGAAACTTGGAGCCTCATTCAATTGTTACAGTAACTCGTAAGGGAGGCCATAAGTTATTTTGCTATTCAACTGGCGAGGCAAAAATGGCTTACGTTTTACGAGCTTGAATAGCACCGGATTTGTAGCAGACTGAGGCCCTCATTGAATTGCGATTTGGCCAATTCAATAGTGCTCTAAATAAGCACATAACATATATTTTTTTAAATAAGTTTTTAGTTAGTGAAAACCTTGCTTTTGGATACATACTAAAAACTTCTTTAAAAAAATATGTTCTGTGCTTATTTAGACCCCTATTCAATTAGGCAAATTGCAATTGAATGAGGGCCTGAGAGCCCGCAGTAGGCCCCCAGACATACGGATTGATGCAGACTTCTAATTGAATGAGGCTCTTGCTGTGTTAAAGTGGTCTACATTGGCCACAAACTTTAGCTGTTGGAGAGGTTATGAATGATTTGTCCCCATATCAAATCTGGTTGTTCTTGATGACCTTATCAAATTGGAAACAATCATTTTCATTGTAGCCTTACACGCTAATCATTAAAAATGAACTTAATATTGAATATTGCTATTATACATTAACTAAGATTTCTTATTATGCATTGATCATTATTAAATCTTTACTACGCTTGGTTGGACATTGTTCTTTTAAACCCTGCAAGCTTAATCATTTCTCTAGTACTATTAAATTATTACTCAGTTATTTTATCGATCCTTGATTCTATGTTGTTAGAGCGTTTTAGGAGCTCTGCATATTGGCAAACCTTCCCTTAAAGCTCATTATTTCTATCACTAATAAATATAATAAACAAAACATTCCCCAGTACAGCTACCTGAGGCACTCTGCTAGTAACTTTCCATCCATCAGAGTATATTCCATACACTATAATAGTAATTTTTTGTGAGTAACCCATTGAGAGTTGCGTTTTGCGCAGGCATTACTCACGAGCTGCTAACGCTAAATTAGGGCAATCAGGCAACTGCTCATGCATGTTGTGTTTGCGCATGTGCGGTAGAAAATATGCAAATATGTAGCTACCAAGCATGCACGTTGGAGGCGGCAGGTGAGCCCGGGGATAGGGAGGGAGACAGAGGGGGAGGGAGGCAGTGATGGAGGGAGGCAGTGAGTGAGAGAGGGTAAGGGAGAGAGATAGGGGAGGGAGAGAGGGGGAGGGAGAGAAAGGGGGAGGGAGAGAGATGGGGAAAGGAGAATGAGGGGAGGGAAAGAGAGGGGGAGAGAGGAAGAAAGGGGGAGGGCGAGAGAGGGGGAGAGAGGGGAGGGATTGAGAGGGAGGGGGAGAGGGATGGAGAGAGATGGGAGGGAGAGGGAGGGAGAAAGAGGGGGAGGGAGAGAGATGGGAGGGATTGAGAGGGAGAGGGATGGAGAGAGAGAGGGAAGGGATAGGTAGGGGAGAGGGAGGGAGAGAGGAAGGGGGAGAGGGAGGGAGAGATGGAGGGGAGCAGAGAGAGAGAGAGGGCGAACAGAGAGGGAATGAGCGAAGAGAGAGATAGAGGGCACACAGACAGAGACAGCACAGAAAGAGACAGAACAGACAATTGAAAATACTATATGATACCGTCATTTACGGGCAAGTTACAAGTTAAAGATAAACTAATAATTCCCTGTTGCTGATATCTCCCTAAGGAACAGGGAGCAAGGGGTCCATGTCTGAAGTACCCTATCACTCCTAGGGAGACTAATCCCTAATGGTCATTTGAATAAACAAAATACCAAAATAGAGGAGCTCAATAAGAGAACGAACTAACCTTAATAGGTTAGTTCTATGGACATGATAACCCACTCCGAGAGCAACCTCTTTTAGCCACTTGTGCCCAAGATACCTGCTTTCTTGGTCATTATACTTGCCAGCTTCTTTGTACAGTTGGTTGTTTGAACAGATGCAACCCTCCCATTAATTGAGAACAATTAATAGGCCGAGATAACAAATGGGGGTGTATTTATCAAATTGGTGAGTGATAAGTGGGGCCAAAAAACTGAAGATAAATATCCCCACTTCCTGTTTTCTATTCTATCAAACATAGTTAAACTTTACCTCAGCTTGATAAATAAACTCAATTGAAAAACATTGGAAGCAGGAATGTTTAATCTTTTAACTCCAGTTATCCAAATTTAACATGACTTTACCCAACTTTTTACCCAGTTTGATAGAAGAAGGAAAGGGAATATATCCTGCATAGTATGGGAGTTTTATGCCAACAAACAAATTTATTTTAATGGCATCCAATTGAAAAAGTGCTAATCATGAATTAATATTTTAATATTAACATAGCTGAGAAGTTTTACTTCTTGAACACATATTCTTCAGCAAATATGATATCTACCCAACAACCTCTAAATTCCATGACCTAAGCAGGGCCCGGTTGGTATGTGTACATAAGGGTTTATACACAATCACCTATTAAACACAATGATTAGACACAGACCCCTTCTTTGGGGGATAAATGGTCACAGCGTTTATTGTTAAACATAAAATGACGTAATAACCATAACAATAAATAAATCAACATAACAACGTGAGGGGAGGAGCCTGGCCAGAGACAGTACACCCTACGGCATGAACCCTCATCCAAGGCCTACTGTGTTGGAACATCCGTACCACCGTAGGGTAGGATCTCACCCATTTTACCACTGTCCCGGCAACTCCCCTCACCACCCGCCATTGTAACAACAACATAAACATAATTTGATAACATATAATATACACTAAAATAATATAACCAACAACAAGTGCTTAAGACAATAAACATGATAATCCCTCCAACTTGCCATTATTCATCCTTAGTTTTTTTTTTTTTAATAGTAAAAACATATACATAGGTTTAAACAACAATGTTTTAGGGATGGGTATCTTCACACATGGCCATCTGGGGGCATAATGGTGGAAATGGCACAAAAAGAGCCTATAAATGGCTCCACCTCCCCCAGCTAGTCACCTCCTATCCATACCCCGGTCCTGCCAGGTCAAGTGGTCCCTCCTTCCAACCCCAGGAGGCCTGAGGTGGCCTCCGGGACCTTCATTCTCAAATGAGATACTGTTGAATGGTCTAATAAAGACTAGATATGCCACATACACTGCTTCATGGTGCTTTATCAGTCTCATTACATTTTGAAATGAGTAAATCAGTTTTCTCTTTCATAAACCTGCAGTAAATCCATACTGAACTGGATCTAATAATTCATGCGATTTTCTATATTCAACTGTTAATTTGTATGATGGCCTGTAGAGAAGGGGTGGCCATCTGTTGTTGCAGACTGGCCTTTTTTCCTGATTGTGCGTGTCTCATAGAGGGTTCCTTGGTGGTCCAGTGGTTAGGATTCAGGCTTCCACAGCTGCGACCTGGGTTTGATTCCAGTCAGGAAACCAAAAGGTCACACCACCCTGAAGCCATGCAGGGTTGGGTCTGGTCAGTACTTAGATGAGAGCCCACTTAGGAATACCAGGAGTTGTATGCTGTGGCCCACTGGAGAAGGTAGTGGCAACCCACTCCAGTATCTCTGCCATGAATACCAAGTGAGGTCATGGAGAGTCAGACATGACTGTATGACGCACACACACATATTCCAAGAGACAGCACTGCATTACACCAGTGCAACAGCTAGCAAGATTCAATGGTCAAACCGCACTGCTAAGACAATTTAAAGAACCACTGTACTGATCATACAATAGCATTTATCTTGTCAATTTGCTAAAAATTACATTTGAACTTTGGCATTGTGTGTCCTTTCAAACTGCCCACGGGCTGTCCTAATTGCAACCTTTATTTGCAGTAGCCATTACAGACAATTATAATACTCAAAAAAATGATCTTTGTTTATTTTTTAGGCCTAGGTGTTATTACTTAAGTGCGAACCAAAATATTGTCCTGTGGATTCTATTTAGGAATCCTTGAACAACCAACCAAGGTTGTACAGAAACACCTTTTATGCAGCCTTTATTTTAATTATTATTGCCACATACTAATTTAAAAAAATTCAATCTTTATTTGTACATTTAAAATGTTGTTAAAAATGCAACGATTAAAAAAATCATGTTAAACCCAAGGTGTTTAATCCTTTGGGTTTTTTGACGTCCAGCAAATTATTAGAGGTTTATTAAAGTTTTATTTTTGTTATTATTATGTTCTTTGCTTTGATCACAGCTTTTTTATTTAATTACTTTATTATGCTCAAGTCAATAAAAGATTTGGTTTTTAAATTCAATTGTATTTGTGTAATTTGGTTATGTTTCCTTAGTCAAATCCTTATCAGGTACCCTGGATTTCAATTTACATAAGATTACATTATTTACATAAGATTAAGATAAGGTTTTATAATCCTTTTGTCTGTTGTATAGTTTTGTTTATTCATACAGCACTTCCCTGGAGTATATGTTTTAAGTGCCTTTGCATTTCTTTTGTGTTAATCTTTTATCCTGTTGATTTATGTTAATTCAGAATTCTATTACTTAAAGTGCATTATAATTCAAGTTGTGTTATTCAAAAATTCTTATCTTAAAGTGCTTGTGCTATTTGACTTAGTGCTTATTTCCTCTTATATTACCCTTTTACCTCGTGACTGTTAGTCTATCACAGTCACTACTTTACCTTATTAATTTATAGTGCTAATGCTGTGCTATTTTTTAAAAATGTATACACTCCTGATTATGCTGTTTCTTAAACTATATATTACCTTAATGCTTCTGTCTATTGTTTTTTAGAAGGAGGTTATGTCCTCCTTTTTCTTCTGTTTTTTTGCTTTAATTATGCTTTTACTCCTTTTTCCTTTTTCTTTCTTTTCTATTTCCTTATTCTTGTATATTACTCTATTGTAACTATATTGAGACTTTGTGGTGAAGGAATTGGCTTTCTATCTTTCTTTTAAGTTAGTAGTGGACCTGGAGCTTTAGAGCTGTATCTATCATGCTCCACGCTATATTGGCGTGGTCTGCGCTGTGATCGCGCTTACTGATGACGTCACAATCTCCCGGCGCGTGTTTCGTGAGGCTCTATCAGTCTCTCACTCATCAGGGTAACAATGGATGTAGAATCACTCTACACAAGCATTAAACATGAACATGGATTACAAGCGGTGAAAGCATACCTAGATTCTAAAGGAGTGGATTATGAAAATCAAAATATATTTACCATAAAACTATTGGAATTTGTTTTGGATAACAATTATTTTATCTTCAACAAACAATGGTATAAACAGATTAGGGGCACGGCAATGGGGACGCCGTGTGCCCCTAACTACGCAAATTTGTATTTAGGCCACTGGGAAAATAATATAGTATTCTCAGAAAACAATGAATCTTATACACAAAAAATAGAACTATGGATAAGATTCATTGACGATATATTGGTCATATGGTCAGGCTCTGAAGAAGAACTCAAAGAGTTCATAAAAAAATTGAATAATAATGAACAAAATTTAAAATTAACATATGAGTTCAATAAAGAAATAGTGACATTCCTTGATTTAAGCATCTATGTAAATTCCAAAAAAGAACTAGCTACAAGAACTTATAGAAAAACAACAGCAACAAACTCGTTGTTACACTGGAAGAGTCACCATCCAATTTCAACAAAGAAAGCCATACCAACAGGCCAGTATCTACGTATAAAAAGAAACTGTAGCAGTCAACAAGAATTCAAAATACAAGCTAAAGAACTACAGTAAAGATTCATTCAAAGAGGATACACAAAAAAAGTGTTGAAGAAAGCATACCATAGGGCCTTAACACAGGATAGAAATCAACTATTGGTTGAAAATAAAAGAGACAAAAAACAACAACCTATACGATTCATCACAAACTTCTCAAGTCAATCCCAACAAATAAGATCTATATTGCAAAAACACTGGAACATCTTGAAATTAGACAGAGATCTGGATGAAGTACTTACAGAACAAAGTACAATTACATACAGAAGAGCAAAAAACCTAAAAGATCTCCTGGTACATAGCCACTATGAAGAAAAGAAAAATAGGAGGAACTGGCTAATAGAAGGCCAAAAAGGATGTAAAGCATGCGGCAAATGTAAAGCATGTCCATTTTTATTAAAAACCACAGAATTTCAAGATGCAACAGGATTAAAGAATTATAAGATAAGACACAATATAAATTGTCTAACTGAAGGCGTTATCTACCAAATAATTTGCTCATGTAAAAAAAAATACACAGGCAAAACCAAAAGACAGTTAAGACGCCGTGTATTAGAACATGTCAATGATGTTTTAAATTTAAAAGATACCTCAATAGCAAAACATGTACGTCATCATCACAACAATAATCCATACTGCTTGAAATTCATAGGTATAGATCACATACCAAAAACAGCAAGAAGAGGAGATTGGGATAAACACCTACTGTGTCAAGAGGCAAAATGGATATTTCAATTGGATACTAAAAAACCACAGGGTTTAAATGAAGAATTTACATATACAGCATTCATTTGAAAAAAACCTCTTATGAAAAATACCTAGATCTAATATATGAATAGGATACAAAAGTTTAACAGAAGAATCTATATATATAGTATTCATTTGAAAGAATGACTAAATAAAACAAAATACCCATTTTTTTTTTTTTTTTTTTTTGAAAACAACTTTTGATCAAAGATAATAAAACTTAAAAGAAGTAATTAGAATACCATCTTTATCTAAAAAAGTCATTAATATAATAATAATAAATATAAAACATAAATAAAATAAATACATATAAATAAATAAGTAAATAAATAACATATACACATATATATAGCAAAATAAAAAATAAAAATAAGTATCCGGATTAGATAAAAAATAAATTAACATGGTATGCAAAATAATTATAATTTAAAATCAAATAATATGTTTAGCAAAGTTAAAATAATACAAAGGCATACTAATGCTAGCAAGTTAAAAGTATTACTTTGAAAGTAATTTCCTTATTTAAAATCATTATACTTATTTAAATAATATAAAGATAATATAGTAAAAAAGAAAGTCAAAAGCAACATATGAAAATAAAGCATGCACAAAAACATTCAGGAACACAAAGAGTTAACTAACTGCCATAGAAACTACGGAACACAAAGAGTTAACTAATTGCCATAGAAACTATAAATAGCTCCACAGAGGAGGCAGCACTGTGCCCCTGATGAGTGAGAGACTGATAGAGCCTCACGAAACGCGCGTCGGGAGATTGTGACGTCATTAGTAAGCGCGATCACAGCGCAGACCACGCCAATATAGCGTGGAGCATGATAGATACAGCTCTAAAGCTCCAGGTCCACTACTAACTTAAAAGAAAGATAGAAAGCCAATTCCTTCACCACAAAGTCTCAATATAGTTACAATAGAGTAATATACAAGAATAAGGAAATAGAAAAGAAAGAAAAAGGAAAAAGGAGTAAAAGCATAATTAAAGCAAAAAAACAGAAGAAAAAGGAGGACATAACCTCCTTCTAAAAAACAATAGACAGAAGCATTAAGGTAATATATAGTTTAAGAAACAGCATAATCAGGAGTGTATACATTTTTAAAAAATAGCACAGCATTAGCACTATAAATGAATAAGGTAAAGTAGTGACTGTGATAGACTAACAGTCACGAGGTAAAAGGGTAATATAAGAGGAAATAAGCACTAAGTCAAATAGCACAAGCACTTTAAGATAAGAATTTTTGAATAACACAACTTGAATTATAATGCACTTTAAGTAATAGAATTCTGAATTAACATAAATCAACAGGATAAAAGATTAACACAAAAGAAATGCAAAGGCACTTAAAACATATACTCCAGGGAAGTGCTGTATGAATAAACAAAACTATACAACAGACAAAAGGATTATAAAACCTTATCTTAATCTTATGTAAATAATGTAATCTTATGTAAATTAAAATCCAGGGTACCTGATAAGGATTTGACTAAGGAAACATAACCAAATTACACAAATACAATTGAATTTAAAAACCAAATCTTTTATTGACTTGAGCATAATAAAGTAATTAAATAAAAAAGCTGTGATCAAAGCAAAGAACATAATAATAACAAAAATAAAACTTTAATAAACCTCTAATAATTTGCTGGACGTCAAAAAACCCAAAGGATTAAACACCTTGGGTTTAACATGATTTTTTTAATCGTTGCATTTTTAACAACATTTTAAATGTACAAATAAAGATTGCATTTTTTAAAATTAGTATGTGGCAATAATAATTAAAATAAAGGCTGCATAAAAGGTGTTTCTGTACAACCTTGGTTGGTTGTTCAAGGATTCCTAAATAGAATCCACAGGACAATATAGCCATTACAGACAGACTATCCTGTAAGAAATTTTAGGAGAGCCACCAAAAAAAAAAAAAAAGTATTTTCTTTAAATACAGAATTAATACTAAATAATTATTAAAAAGAACATAGAATTTATCAATGCTGCTCTAAACTATTAATTACATTTTTTGATAATCTGTGGACAGGAGGTCTTCTATATGAGAACCACTAAAGTGGGATGCAGCAATATGTCTGTTTTAGTGTGTGAAGTACAAGATTGCCTATAGTTTTACATACATTAAGCTCTATCTACTCAGTTCTTACCATTTAAATACCACAGACTACAGAAAGAGTATATTTCCTGTTGGCTGGCCTCACACAGTGGCGGCCATTGGCCACTAGGTGGCATGGATGACTTTTCAGTGAATTTCTTGTCAGTGTGAAGCTTATTCTCTGTCACTATCTAAACCCCTAACTCCTAAACCCTAACCCTAACCCCTAACTCCTAACCCTAGGAAATTCACCTAAATGTTGGTCGAGTCACCTAGTGGCCGATGGCCGCCAATGTGTGCGGCCAGCAACAGGAAAGGTCCCAGAAAAATAGACAGAAAAAGTCTGAATCACAACTCATTTACAGGCTTAAACAAACAAGAAAACCATGCATTTAAATGACGCAAATAACGTGGGATCTAAAGTAACCTTATATCATGTTTTTCATTTTAATCAGAAGATGTTTTTGTTTTTCCTCTGGATTGTAAGCACTGCACAAAACATCTGCAGCCTGATTAAATTGCGATTTGGCCAATTGAATAGGGCTCTATATAAGCACAGAGCATATTTTTTTACAGAAGTTTTTAGTTAGTGATCTTCTATCCAAAAGCAAGGGCTTCACTAACTAAAAACTTCTATAAAAAAATATGCTCTGTGCTTACATAGAGCCCTATTCAATTGGCCAAATCACAATTTAATAAGGCTGCTAATTTTCAGACTGAGGACTGTCTGTGCTGCAAGTGGATGTAAGCTTTTCTAGATTTTAAATAACCAATTATTCCTGCCCCCAAATATTATAATGTTTAAATCATGCTCCAAACTTCTAATACAGCAGAGTAGGCAGCTTCCAGTTGACACCTTAGCTGCAAGGGGTGCCATCTTTAAGCACTTTGAAATTAATCCTGTACTTTGCTGCCATAACACCTGAAACTTGAATGCTTTGAGGCTGGATTATTCGTATCGAACTTGAAGTTAATCTTGAGAAGATTCCTTCAATCATGTCTATGAGGGTAGGTCTCTATATTACCATTAGCAAAATGAATTTGCTATTGATGACCTTCAGCTTAATATCTATATTAACCAAATAATAAACAAGTACTTTATGTTATCATCAGTGATGTCATAAGGGGTGCCGTGGGATGTCATCAGTAATGCCATGAATTGTAAAAATTCTAATGTGATGTCATTACTGATAGCTAATGTTATTAAGTATGTTATATGTGATGCAAGGGCAGATCTACCAGTGATGCAGGTGGTGCAGTGCACCAAGGCCCTCCTCTGGGGGGGTGGGGGCCTGTGCTGTGTAATTAAAAAGCAAATGTTTAATTTTTTTCTGGCATGTAGGGGCCTCCCACCCCAGCCCAACCTGCCAACCCTGTTCTTCCTTGACCACACACACAGCCTGAAATTTGTATATGCCTCTTTAAAAAAGAGCATTTCTACTGAAGCTACCACAGGTAGCAGTATGGAGCAGTTTAGCGCACTGGGGATGTGAATCAGGGAAGAAGGTAAGAGAGCAAGGGCTGCAAAGTTGCAGCAAAATTCAGGGTGGGTGGGTTCTGTGAGAGAGGAACAAAGGAGATCGAGATGGGTGCTATGTGAGGTGGGTGCTCAGAGGGTTGGGTGCTGTGTAGGGATGGATGCTAAGAGGGGTGGCTGCTGTGTGTGGGTGATGTTTATATATGTGTGTTACGGATCTACTGGTACCCCGACCGGGTACCTCCGTTGATGGACGCGTCCTAGTTTGCGTCGAGGCCTACAAGCACTGCACCGGACACCACACTACCACAGACTCCACAACCGCCGTAGCTTAAAGCTCCCAGGGAGTATGCAGCGCATAGCAATCCCCAGTATGATATAGCAATCCCCTCCAAGAACGAGACGAGGCTACGTTTTGAAGGGTCAAGTAGTACTCTTTAATGACAGGGGATCTTCTTTTATGCAATGGTGCCCTCTGAAGGGCTACACCCACATAATTATCACAACAGCCAATTATATACATGGTTCAACCCCCACGTCTCCTCCCCTCAGATAACAGGTAACACAATTAAAACAGACACAATTTTAACCACATTCTGGATGTACCCCAAAAACAGGGGGTACACCTTTAAGTCCAGCACCGTTCAATAGCTCTCACCCAGGGGAACAACATATTAAAAAAATGGCATGAATCAGACCAGGGGTTCAAAAGTTAGTAAAAGTATCTTTTACACATAACACACAGACATTTCACATATCCCCCATAGTTGGCCACACAATACACATAGAGGGACAATTGGTGAGTCATACCTCCCTGAGGCTACCTGGCAACTTGGATACAATCAGACATTAATTAGATCATCCTTCTTTGTTCTTATCTGAGAATGAAAACACTTTATACAATAGACTTCCTTATCTGTAACAGGATTATCTCCCATGCCAAGGTCTGCACTAGTCTGGGCCAATATTCTGCAGAGCATAAACCAACATACATGCAGTATAATAGTAGGATCATATTTTAACCATAATAATCATAAAACAGGGTAAAACAGTCATGGGTTCCGTTACAATGTGTATATGTGTATATATGTGTATATAGATGTGTACATATATATCCGTAGATGATGTTGCAGTAAAGTGGTGTGTGAGTGCCCTGGAGCTGTACTGCAGGCAGAGGAGCTTTGCACAGGCAGGGCACGGTTGATTTGCTCTAAGTGGGGCTTAGAGCAAAATATATTTTACAGCCGCCCACCACACACACACACCCTGAGTGGGGCCCAAAATGTTGTTTTGCACCAGGGCCCTCCATTCTCTAGCTCCTCCACTGATGTGATGTCATTAGCAATGGGGAAGGGTTGAGCCAGTGCACTACTTTGTATGACAGTACATCTGATGTCATTGGCTTTCATCTGTAATTTTAAAAAGACAACTTAATGTAAGAAAGGGTTTGAAGAAATTAAAGAAAAGAAACATATCACCTCAGAATTCAAATATGATAACTCTTCTAGACATATGTAAATACAAATGATATGTCCTTTTACCTGATATTCTGCATTTATGAGTGTAGAAACTAAGGAATGCATTGGTTATTTGTCTATTTAATACATGGAAACATGAGATAACATATCATAGATAAGGCAGCTCAACTAATCAGTGTCTGACACTAATCAAGGGGTTAAGCTAATACCTCATCTAGGTTGTATTGATTTGTGTCTCTCACCTCCCCCTGTTGAACTTTGGCTGGACATTCCCATCACTGCTTTTCAAGGGCAATTTCTCAGGAACGAAGCTCCAGCCCTTCCAGGAACCTGTCAGAGTTGGCATCAGCCATGGGGTTATCAGAACAGTAGCTGGTTTGAAGGTACTTGTGTTATAAAACATGTAGGAAATATGATACCAGGTAAGGCAATTAATCTTTGATGTATATATCGTTAAAATGTCATACCTGATATCTTTTTCTAAAAAAAATAGACAGATAGAGTGTATTTTACATGCATACTAAAAAGAGGTTCTGGAACACACACACATTATAAGAAAGTGGGCACGATAACACACACAAGCTCAGGGGAAAGGCTACGATTGTAAGAACTGCATTAGATCAAAGTGGGCTTTTATAACAACTTCTCTCCCCCTTGGACAACTGTTATCTGGTCACAGGATGTTCCCTGTTCTGCATTGGCTGTGTTTGAAAAGACTGGTGCCTGGCGCTTCACCCTAAATCCCAGAGGACACTGGACTTATGTCAACATTAGCTACTGCCAGCAGCAAGTGCAGATCATGAACGTGTGGCAGAGCAAAGTCCATATGTCTGAGTTTCTCTACTTGTTCCAGAGAGCAACCCCAAAACAAAGCTTTATAAGTGCTCCTCATGTTGAAAAGCTCACCTAAACAAACCTATGTCACGGTGTATAAATTCCACCCCTTCCTTTGCTCTTCAAAGACTGCCCTCACTCATCATATACTACACCAGCAATCTCTGCTATTACAAGACATCTACAACTAGACATAGGTCTCAGTATCTTATCAAATCGTCCCTTCTGTTCTCTGGAAAGTATATCCCTTTTCTGGATCACACAATCTATTTCCTCCACATAGTTGCCATATCTTTCTACATCACTACACAAAACACATTTCCTCATTATCTTTTCCGTGTGATTTCCCTTTTGTTTATCAGAGTATATTTTACTATTTTTATATGCAAGAAAAATTGTATACATACTATCCAGCCCTGGAGGATATGTGGCCCTTACAATAGGATGCTTCCCCTACTAATTTAGCCATAGAAACATTTTGGGGGGATAACACAAATAGTCTGAGAACCAAATCCACATGGAACTAGGGTACACCAAAAATGCATACCAGAGCCCAAACTAACTTGCTGAACCTCAAAATGCCTCCTTCATAACTCCTCTATAGGAGAATCTTATTTTTGTGTATTTTAGAAGATCCATTTGTGGTCCCCGCACATGTTATGAAAATACAAAGAAACAACAACATATGACTTTGTGAGACTGTGTACATAAACTAGTAATCACTCACACCTTAATGATTCTGTATATTATAAATTAACTTACTTGTGTGACAACTTTCTCATAAGGATGGGATATCCTTCACGATTTCAGCACTTTCTATTGTACCTGATCTGCATTTTGTGATAGTGTTTTTTTTTATTTTTTTTATTGATAACAGCAGCTAATTATGTGGAGCTCTCAAGATTATGCAAAGTAGGACCAATCTGTTTGTGTGGATGCTGATAAAAAATACCTTACGTTAGACTTAGCCTATTTCCGAAGTTAATCCTGAACTCTCACAAGACATAAATAAGAAAAGCTAATGTTGAACTCTCAGGTAGTCATGCTCAGTTATATATTAAAGATATATTTTACACTGGAATAACAACTAAGGTATATTGCATTAATTGCCACTATATATTTATACAGTGTGGAGCAGAAGACCAGCATTGAAGCGTCAGAGAATGTAGCTCAAGAGTCTGGGATGGACGGCAAGATATTTCCAGTAAGTAGGAAATGCCTCTGCTCAAACTAATCACCAAAGGATAAATATAGGAAATAACAAATTGTTAAAAAAATAATACCTATGCTTCCCAAACCTTATCCTGTTAAAGAATAACCTGCTCTTGGGTTAAACTACAAGGCTTATTTTTAGGACTGTAGATAGCTGAGTTATAAATAGAAGTTAGACGGCTATCACTAATTATTGGCTTGGGACCTTGTTAATAACTCACTAATGTTCTACTCTAGAGGGAGACAAACACTGGGATTACCATTAGTAGATGAATAGTGGTCTAACATAGTTCTTGCTTACCCATGTCTAATTGTTACCCAGCACACTTCCACTGGGCCCTACTACAGACACCAAGCTCCATTATACTGCTCCCAGAAACAGAGCATGCATAAAGCTCCTATGCTCAACAAGATCGTAGACACTGCTATATCATTTTATTTCCCTCGGTAATGCGAATGCCATCTCCCACTTTGTCATGACCTGGCATGGTTGGAAGGTCATTGGATCCATACAAAATCACTGCCCACTTACCACACCCTTACAATTCCCACAAATAAACAACCATGAAACATTGCTTGCAGAAATTAGCCACTTTTTAAAAAAAAATTGTCAACATGAGAAACCAACCAACAGTCACATGACCAACTTACAGGGTTCAGGCGCCAGCGCTTTTGCTGCTGGGTTATCCCCACCCCTAGGACTGACTAAAGAGAGGCATCACTTTGCCTGCAAGTCCAGCTCACCATAGTAATGGCACTTAAGCCATAGGCACACCAACCCCCCCCCCCCCCCATCGTCCTACCTAACTTGGCACTTGGTAGCAAAACACCCGCCCCAAACTGTTACTAGCAATAATTTAAATATGTATCAAACTGAACAGGGAGGTGGATGGGCTGCACTTTTTAAATAGTTATTTCCTCGGAAGGGTAACATCATCTTAAAGGAAGTGAGGGAGGAGCTGAGGTTCACATATATCCTCTCCCTGCTCCTCCCC
This sequence comes from Discoglossus pictus, assembly GCA_027410445.1. Lineage (NCBI taxonomy): Eukaryota > Metazoa > Chordata > Amphibia > Anura > Alytidae > Discoglossus > Discoglossus pictus. The sequence goes on from CM050175.1 coordinate 24,116,678, forward strand.
AACCTCCTCTTCCTTGTGCCTCCCACTGCCTCGGTCATGCCCCCTTTCTTCAATCCCTCCTCCACAGGTTACTGTGTCTACAGTGTGGCAGTGACCACAGAAAAGAAGGGAGTTCAAGTCTATCTCTCAAAGATAATAATGAGAATTAAATGCTGAGAAAATGAAAGCAAATTTATTATAAATAAGTAGATCCTAGAGCTGGTAACTACTAGTATAATATTTGGATAAAAAGTCAGCCTTATACACAACAAGAAGGGCCTTATAAACAGGGAACTGTCTTCAAGTCTACAAACTAGCATGTTTAATTGTATGTGCTTGATCACATTAAAACTATTTAGTGTTTTTTTTTATTTTTTATCAAGGGTTATAACTGTTATCAAGAACTTCAAAATAAAAAGGTCCAATTAACAAATTGTTTCATCAAGCAGGGCTTTGCACGGAAAATAGGATAGTGCTAAGGTAATATAAGTTTTGTCACACACAAAGCTGCATGTAGCATAATTAAATATATTTTAGACCAATTATGGAAAGTTATCATTGCAATGTTATTTTACCTTGGCTTGCTTTCAGTGGCTGATATACTGATCTTTTTGCACTTATTTGAAAACAGTACATTTTAATTGCAGATTAGTTGATAAATCATCTATCTATAACTGTAACAATAGTTTTATGTTTAAAAAGTTAAGCTTTGCCCATCCATTTTTGTTCCTGAGGACCGGCAAGATTCTTAGGACCGGCTGTTGAGAACCACTGCCTTAGACCATATCACTGTGTGACTTGGGCACCATGAATCTCTGATTCTCCATATTGTATCTTCTACTGCACACAGCATGGTCAGTGGCTATCTACTCGTCCAAGTGGGCATGTGGTGTAACTTCTAGAGCAGGTTTCAGTACCACATGAACCAATAGGAAGCTACATTAGAAGATGGGAATCGTGAGAGAAACCAAAATGGCAGCCCCCTAGAAGTGAGAAGAGAGTAAGTTCAATATATATATAATAACAGTGCTTATGTGGCTTTCATTTATTATTATTTTTATTATGTTATAGTTTAAAAAGGCCATGACTTGTTTTGCCACTACAATGTACATTTAACATTTAAAGAGGCATTGTGAATGTTCTAAATAATATAGTTTAAAACTATAGATCAAAAACAACTACATATGATAGCAATACTCATACCACTCCCAGAGGTAACAGCACACTAAACTTCACCCCCCCCCCCCCCCACCCTCCTCTCTCTCTCTCTTTTGTTTTCTTATATTCTCTTTCCTCTTTCAATGGTATTATATGAAGTATATTATTGTGACAAATGCTAAAAAAAATTAAAAAAAAAGTAGTTAAATGGAAATAAGTCTTCTTTTTTACTCTCCAGTTGTTACAGATGTACTTGTTATGTGTTCCTTGTAATGTATATTCAACACTGTCACAATCTTGTTTCCTTTAATAAAAAAAAACAACTACTTATGAATTCTATTGAATATTCCATTATCATGCAGTAAACATAATTATTTGATAGTTTTATTTAAAATATTTTTTTATGTTTTACTTTAATTATTTATGTTTGTTTTTCATTTGTTAATGCCTATTATTTCAACAAAAACAGTTGTCAAAGGGGGCCAGGAAGGAAGGATCTCAGCAGAAGTATCTTACCATCCATAGAAAATGGGGTAGAAGTTGGGTGCCACTGACCAAACAGCACAATCTGTAACTTCCGGCAGTTGACTCTTGTGCCAGTGTCCTCACCGGCTGTGGTAGACCACTGTAACCTTAAAAAAGTATTTTTCTGATGAAATGCGTTGGTCAGAGAGTGGTTTTCTTATTGGTCATCAGCTTAATTTGGTCTCTTTTCATAAGAAATATGAATCTAAAATGACTTTCCTCCTGAAGTAAGAGTCCTTGGAAGGGATATTTTCTTGGTATCTGTTGGAACCTTGTGCCACAGGTAATGTGGTTACTCAGCAGAACCAATGCCAAACACCAAGACTTTGGGACTGGTTGTGTGACCATTAAAACAAGCAGTGCTGTACCAGAGTGCAATGTAACTACACTTTGTTTGTGAGTGTATAGGATCCTTTTTTTTATATTTTGTCTTTTAAATATAGCATCTAACTTTTTTTCCACATTATACAGAGAAGAGATCCTCCTTCGCAATTTGATTTAAGAAAGTTTAATCAATCAACAAAGCATTAAGGCACATTCACTGTATTTAAGATTTTTACAATATAACAAAAGCATCACATTGGTGAAATATTTGCACAATTGTGTAAGGGCTCAGCACCATTTGAAGTATATATGTGTTTGCTGGTGCTCTCTTGACTCTAAGGGTCACATTCAATTTGAAGCCCGCAACTCGATCACAGACATATGAATGTCTGCGAGTGGTTTGCGGGCTCCCGTTCGACTTTGATTGCGATACTATTCAATTGCTCAAGGCCAAGTCAAAACCGTAAACCATGCACTGGTTCGGAGCTGTTCAGGGTGGGAACATGATCAATTAAGCAAGCCTGTAACCTAGCATTTAGAATTAGCCAATAGAAAATGAGACTGTCATTATTACGGCAGTAAAACATGGAGGTTACATGTCATTCAATTAGGTTCGGGGGTCCGATATGCGATCAGACTTGCAAACCCTCATAATAAAGAATTATGAAAATGATTGCCAATACTGTTCTAGTCCATATGGGTGGCCTGATATGTATTAACTCATTGATAGAAGAGATCGATTTAGCCCCGAAATTAAACATAAAAATAAATGCAATTTCCAGCTGATTTGCGGGCTTGAGACTGTTGTGCAATTAACTCCAATGTCTATCATCGCTTTCCCCATTATTTACAGTGCAGTATTGATTTTTTATTTGCATTTACAGTGCTATGTATAGGTGTTTAACTCCATTGCCGGTCCTATCTAGCACTCGTAGGATTTTCTCCTTCATTTGCCGTTAACGAGTGTGAAAACATTTGCAAGCTTGGGGAAATTTCAAAAGCGTTTTGCGATTATAGCCTTGCGAAAGTGACAGATCAAAAGCTCCTGGACGCTGCAAATTACGAGTTTAACCAGCACCATTTTTTCAAGCTCGAAACTAGGAAGCTGTTCCAAGACCGCAAAAAAACACAAATTGAATAGCAACATAGCTTGTGACTTCACTTACGGGTTTCCGGATCTCCCGAAAGCTCAATTGAAGGGGCTCTAAGTTCTTAGTTTACAGCATCCCAGCAATGTTTTTTTTAGGGTATAATTCATAAATGTATGCAATTGTAAAATAATGATTTATAAAAAGCTTAATCTTAAAAACATGGTAACATGCATCTATGCTAATAATATACATTTAGCATTATTAACAGTCATCAATGATATTCCATACCAAGACTAGTTTTTAATAGATACACTTCATTCCTTCTGCATTATACAATATTCTCAACATTAAAGGACCATTGCAGTTAAAGACAAAAAAGACACTGGTATTCCAAGTATGTACCAAACTAGTGAAATACTAGAAGCTGTGTATGCCATGGATATAAAACATTTTGGGGAAAACTTCCAATAAATGTATCATGGATCCCTCCAGGGTCATGTAGAAGCATCAAACTTTATTTTTTTTTAATTATAAAGAAACTATATGACATTTTTCTGCTTTTTTCATTTTTGCAGTTGTCCTTTAAGCCACTGTTCTATGGTAACATAGATGAGATATTTATCTATCTTTCAATTCCACAAGGTGCTTTTGGAAAAGCACTATGGACACTATGGACTTTTGGATTTGAGGCTCAAAGATAACACAAAATATGTGCATTATAGAAAAACTCTGAGAATGACATTGCTTTATCATTGTTACCATTGTTTTATGATATTACTTGGAAAGAAAAAGAGATCTATATTACCTGCTAACAATAAAATTAATTTTAAAATGAGTTCCAAAGTGTCACTCATAGCACACTATCCAAGAAATACTGGGTCAGGACCACCCATCTGTCTGCCAGCGCCCTGATCTGCTGATGGACTGCTTGCCCTACTCTTCGAACTTTAAAGGAGTTCTTACAGCCATTCTCCCACCTTCTCCACTTGGGATACTGTAGACTTTAAGGTTAAAGGGAGAGGATATTGGTGTTACTTTTATGGTTATAAAGCTTGTTATATGTGATGATGGTAATGTTACATTAATATGACACTGCGGTGGGCATGCTGCCCAGGCAGACCAGCCCTTGTTCCGATCTGATCAAGAAGCACCAGCGATACTTGACAGAAATCAGACCCGGTGTTGTAGCCGATGATAAAGCAAGTGTAGCGTAGTTCAATCAAACTTAGGTGATTTAACAAAACAGCCACATTAAATTCAAAGCCCGTAGTGGCATCGGCAAGCCCGGAAAGGCTGCGGGCTTGAAATTCGGCTGCATTGCAGAGCTATTAAATTCCACCATGCCACGAGTTACGGGACGGAGATGCAAGCCCGTAAACCATTCTTGCACCATTGGATGCGCGGCCGTGAACATGATCAATTAGTCAAAGTTAGCAGTTAAGGGTTTAGACAGAGCCAATGGCAAATGAGATTGGCATCATTATGTCACTGAAAAATGGAGGTTAGATTTCAATCTACGGGTTTCAATTAGTTACGATCAGAGCCGCATTTCATAAATAATACAATATTAATTAATCAGTAAATATGATATTCTAGTCGATGCAAGACCCATTTTATGTATTAACACATTGATTGCCAGGATCGATATAACACAGAAATGAAACAGAAATAAAATTATTTTATATTGCAGATTTGCGAGCTTGAGAATTTTGTGCTATTAATTTTAATGCCTAACATCACTTTCCCTCTAATTATTAGTACAGTATTGTGTTTGCATTTACAGTGCTACGTACAGGACTTTAACCCCCTGTCGGGTCCTCTCTAGTACGCGTTGGCTTTTTGGCTCCATTAGCGGGATATGGGGTCGAACGCCAGTGTATTAGTTGCAATTTAATAGCGAAATTGGGAATGTAGCAGTTACGGGCTTGAGCGAACAAAGGATTTGTGGGCGCGCAGTTCAAATTTCCATGTCCCGTAACCTTTTTGCACCCTTAACCCACAAGTCTTTAGTGCTTTACGGGGCCAATTTAATAGCCGCAAGTTTTGCAGGCTACATTACGGACTACAATTTTACACATTCAGGGCATTTAATGGGGCTGTATGTGATGTCAAGTGCTGTACCTGATACCCCTCTGATGTGGGTTAGAGCTGTAATTGATATCCCTTTGATGCTTTGTCTGCTGCTAACCACTACACGGCATGTGTTCGCTGCTGGCCGTCCTGCATACACCTACAAACTCCATAGAGACCATTAATAATATTATGAATGAATGGACCCACTAATAAAGGTCTATGACCAGGAAAGGTTGGGTTGCAGCTCTGTGCCCCAAGACATTCTCACCGGTTCAACCTGCTAGTCTGCAGCCCTAGATCACCCAGTTATCTACCACCTGGCCAACCGGCTATTTTTAAACTTAGGTAAGCTAGCCACGCAGACCAGGAATTACTACAGACTGTTGCCCTGCTCCACCCTAACTCCGCTGAAACTTGCTCTCTGGTCCCTATGCTATGAATATGGCCAACCAGCTCATAAGACTTCGACTCCTGATTGGTATCAACAAGATACCCACTATCTTAACATAAGGACACATGAAGATCGGAAATGTAGTTCATGCTATGAGCATATATAGACTACAAAATGCTTCTTTATAAAGACTTATTAATATACAACAAACATTTTAAGGTAGACAGTGAATTAAGTTGTCAATGGTGCTGACTGGCAATGGCCAAGAGCAAGTGATATGTGACTCTGTACTGAACTTTATACAGTAAAACCCCCGTTATCCGGCATCCACGGGGACTCCCTATTGCTGGATACGTGTTGTTTCCGGTTAATTGGGAGTCCCTGATTTTAAGGGTCTTAACAACCCTTAAAACCACCAAAACCCCCCAAAAGGCCTTTAAAAAGGCATTAGCAACTAAACTGGGCCATTTAAAGCCCGAAAAAAATAATTAGGAAAAAAGTTAGCATTTTTTTTTTGCAGTCTTGAACTGCCGTATAGTGCCAGATAGTGTTGGTTATGTCGGTTTAGCATAGTTTTTTGAATTTGGGGAATTGATGCCGGTGCCGGTTGCTTAAGAGTCCCGGTTAGTAGGGTGTTGGATAACCGGATTCTATTGTACCACTCCATGTTTATGTGTCCAACTAACATAAATTGGAAAAAAACATATATGCATAGAAATTCTTAGGAATAAAATGGTCTGTACAATTCCAATATTATATATTACAGCATATACAGCACACACAAAAAAAAATCACAATTGTGAATTAACAGATCCAGTGCTTAAAGCCTGCATAGTGTTCATCATGGATCTGACATACATAGAAATCCAATTTATGGACGTTCTCAGCAACAAATCTCGTCCTTGAACCAGTACAGGTCTATATCTCTATCACAGATTCTAAAAAGCAATAGGTCCTTATATTTGCATTAGCTGTTCTCCTCTGAGCTTGATATTATATTTCCATATTTGTTCTAGTATTAATAGTTAAAAGGAGATATTCAACTTGTAATATCGAAATTAGACAGTGGCAGAGAAGGTTGAAATCAGTAGGTTATGGGGGTACAGGTTAAAGGGGTTGTCATGATTTAATTGTTTAAGGACTCATATTGCCATTAATTTCTGAATTCAGCCAAGGGAGCATGACATTGTTGCATTGGGATTATGTGTTATTGTGTGGTTATATGTTGTCTGTACATGGTTATTATGTATCCTAGTTATAATATATTATAAGAGGGAAAATGTTATATAGAACATATGTGGAACTGGTAAAAATGCTCTGCATAGAAGTTAGCTGCAGATCATTGCACACTCACACATACAGACCTTGGGTCAAGACAGATGTATGTACTTCAAGTAGTCCTAAGCAAACACTTGAGTTTAACATAAAGGTTTTTTCACTAGCCAGCTATAAATATCTGGTGAGTTTGATCTCAAGAGCTTTGATAGCCCAAGGTTGCCAGACATATGGGCTGACATCACACATATACAAATGTACACAAGGGTGTGGTATTGGAGAGTATAAATATGTTGTTTTGATCATTCAATAAAGGTTGAGAGATAGTTTTCACATATCCAAAGTGTGACACTATTTCTATGTTCTGTATCCTGACTTGAGGAGTGGTCTTGCCATGGGCCACTAATAAACTGTATGCAGTGTTCTCTGCCTGTACCTCTTCAGAAGCCATATTTTGTGCCACAGAGAACAGGAACTACACAATTCTGCTGGGGTAGGTTTAAACTAGGTTCATATCAAGGCTTTGCTCGGTAGGGATCCTCCCAAGTTTATGCTGGACTTACTAGCTGGGACTTACTGTTTCCCCTGGACTACCTTGAATGGTCCTCCATGGCAGTTGTCTTATATGTCTCCCCAAAGGCTTGGGAAGGTCACTAGGCCACTGGGAAGGAGTTAATTTTTTCCCCCGGACAGGGGGAGGCAGGGTACCCAGAGAGCCAGTGAGGCAATCACATGGATGGACTGTCACATCAAGAGGACCAGTAAACTACTGTTTAGATGGGAAGTTATCCGACAGGATAAACTTCCTATGCTATACTGGAAAGAAAAGGGGGAGAAATTGTCATGATTTAATTGTTTAAGGACTCATATTGCCAGTAATTTATGAATATGGCCAAGAGAGCATGACATTGTTGCATTGGGATTATGTGTTTTTGTGTGGTTATATGTTGACTGTACATGGTTATTATGTATACTAGTTATTATATATTATAAGAGGAAAAATGTTATATAGAACATATGTGGAACAGGTAAAAATGCTATGCATAGAAGTTATCTGCAGATCATTGCACACTCACACATACAGATCTTGGGCCAAGACAGATGTATGTACTTCAAGTAGTCTTAAGCAAACACTTGAGTTTAACATAAAGTTTTTTCACTAGCCAGCTATAGATATCTGGTGAATTTGATCTCAAGAGCTTTGATAGCCCAAGGTTGCCAGCCATATGGGCTGACATCACACATACACAATTGTACACAAGGATGTGGTATTGGAGAGTATAAATATGTTGTTTTGATCATTCAATAAAGGTTGAAAGAAAGTTTTCACATATCCACAGTGTGAGACTATTTCTGTGTGTTGTATCCTGACTTGGGGAGTGGTCTTGCCATGGGCCACTAGTAACCTGTATGCAGTATTCTCTGCCTGTACCTCTTCAGAAGCCATGTTTTGTGCCACAGAGAACAGAAACTACACAGAAACTACACAATTCTGCTGGGGTAGGTTTGAACTAGGTTCATATCAAGCCCCCTTGAAGAAGCAGATTGTGACAGGGGTCCTATGAAAGAGGAGCCTAAGGACTCTTGATTTGTTTCAGGTGAATGTATTCTCAATACATGCCCATAAACAATCTCGATGTGCAAATATTGAAGTAGATCACGTGCACCTATTGAAAATTGTTACAAGCTATTGCATGCTCATGCAGCAAAAAGTGTCTTTACAGGATACAACGGTTACAACAGATGAATGCAAAACAGTATGAACATTTTAAGACTTTGGGTCCTTTAATTGCCATTCAATTGGCAACTTTTAGCTACTTGCATTAGATTTGCAATTAACAGTCTCAAAATGACTGTGGTTGTCAAAAACATAACTCTGTCCTGTCTCCTCCTTTGATGTTTCAAGCCCGCAAATGTTACCAGTGCTAAAGACACAAATTCCATATCCAATTACAAACTTAAACTTAGCCTGCAATTGCCTTCAAACCCGTTAATGGTAAATGTATTAAAAAATTCAATGAATACTTTATAGGAACCGCAAGTGGGTTAAACACTGCAAATAAATATGCAATACTGTACTTTAAAATACTGGGAAAGCAATGTAAGACTTCACAAATCTAGTTTCCGTACTGCGAGTATGTGTGTAACGCTCGCAAGGTTTTGTGGGTTGCGCATGCGCATAGCGCATGCCAAGACCAGCAATGAGCATGGAAATTTGCAAGTTGTGCAAGGGAGAGAGAAGGAGGTGAGAAGAGGTAGGGAGGGCACAGAAGGGGAAAGAGAGAGATTGTGTGCTGGGGGAGCAAAGAGACACAGAGAAGGGGCAGGGGCGGAGGGAGGGAAAGAGACACGGGGGAGGGAGAGTGGGGGAGAAGGGCAAATAGACACAGGAGATGAAGAAGGGGAAAGAAACACAGGATAGGCAGAGTGGGGGGGAAGAGACACAGGGAGGAAGGGGGAGAGGGCGCAAAGAGACACAGGGGAGGGAGAGGTGGGGAAAGAGACCCAGGGGAGGAAGGCGGGCAATAAGACACAAGGGAGGGAGAGGGGCGAAGAGACACAGGGAAGGGAGAAGGGGGGTCGGGAACAGACTTGGGGGGGGGGGGGGGATAAATATCAAATATTACTCCGTCATTTGTGATGGGCAATTGACTAATTAGAATTAATTGCACAACAGTCTCAAGTTCACAAATTTGCAATAACATTTTTTATTTTATTTTATTAAACACAAGTTTTATTTCTGTGTTATATTGTTCTCAGGAATCAAGGAGTTAATTCATATCATGGAACCGGCATGGACTAGAATAGTTGCTTTAATGATTTTTTATTAATTTCTACATTGTTGGATTGAGAGTCCGATCACAAATCAGACTTATAAACACAAATTAATTCTAGTTTAAACTCCATGTTTTACTGACATCATGATGAGGGTCTTCATTTATTGGCTCTGTGTAAAATTTAACTTATGGGCTTGCTTAATTGATCATGATCATGCCATGAAAATGCTACTTATGGGTTCATGGTTTGCGTGTGGAGGGTGTAAGCCTGTAATTACGGGTTAGTGACAATTGAATACGTCTAAATGCCAAAAGTTCAGTTTAGAGATAATTACAGGCTTGAAATTAAATAGGGCCTTTTATAGGTAAATTAAAAAAAATATCATAATAAAACATATTTGAAAGCTTAAGTCTATCAATTCACTTTTATATGAATTACTAGCTACTTGCATGACAAAAATGACGGGAATAAAATGTTAAGGCTGGCAATGCTGTTTGCCACTCAATGTAAGCACTTTTGGTGTCTCATTTCCCCCCTCCTCTCCCTCCCTTGTGTCTCCTTCCCCCCTCCCCTGTGTTTTTACCCCTATCCCTCCCTTGTGTCTCTTCCCCCTTCCTCCGTGTCTCTGTCCCCCTCCCTCCCCTGTGTCTCTTCCCCCCCCCCCCTGCCCATGTCTCTCTCCCCCTCCCCTGTGTCTCTCCCCCCTTCCCATGTGTCTCTTTCCCTCTCTTCCTCCCCTTTGTCTCTTTTGGCCCCTACCCCGTGTCTCTCCCCCCACTACCCTGTGTCTGTTCCCTCCTTCCCTGTGTCTATTTCCCCCCTCTCCACCCCCTGTGTCTCTTCCCCTCCCCTGTGTCTCTTACCCCCCCCACTCTCCCTCTGCAGTGTCTCTTCCCCCCTCTCCTTCCCCTGTGTCTGTTCCCTCCTCCCTTGTGTCTCTCCCCCCCTGTTCCTCCCCTGTCTTTCCCCATCCCTCCCCTGTGTCTTTCCCTCCTCCGCCCTCCTTCCCCTCATCCTCCCTCTTTCCCCCTTATCCTCCTCATCCCTTTCCCTCATCCTCCTCTTCCCTCCTTCCCCCTTATTCTCCTCATTGCCCCATCTCCTCCTTTTCGCTCTCACCTTACTATCAGGTGAGCAGCTCCTGCTGCTCTCTCCTCCCTGCAGCGCCTCTCCTGTCTGTGTCCGATCCGGCATATTAGCTGCCTCTGGCACTCATCGTGACCCCCTACTATCAGGAACCAGGTACTGGGGAGTGATGCGAGGTTGGGGGGCCTACCTCTGGCGCTCATTGCAATCCCCCTCTTGGGGGGACCAGGTACGCTGTGACGGGGCAGCTGGCTGCAATGAGTGCCTTCGGTGCTCAATTTAGCCTAAGTGCTGTGCGGCTTCTTCGCCTTGATTTGCAAGGCTTGCATGTGTGACAGCGCCGATGGCCGCAATGAGCGCCTTTGTCGCAGTTTGACAACTATTATATGTGATTTTCTGCTGGCTGGCCTCGGCTTTGCAGTATGAAGTGAACTGATACTTTTGGGGATCACATTATATTCAACTGAATTGCATTTAGGTTCTGCAAATTTGAACATGCTTATCTGATATACAATTGAGAATGCTTTTATTTTATCACAATGTATGTCATAGAAAAGATTTTTCTTTTAGTATTAGTATTAGTTATTATATGGATATAATGAGTGTGTAATGCATGTGACACTTATGTGTTACTGGTGTATGACGATTCCATCTGTGTCCTAGCATCTATTTATATAAGGAGTTTGTTGCCTGTAGTGTTTTTGTTTCAGTAGGTATAATATAAAGGCATATGGAAATTTGTGTTATATCATGTATTTGAAGTTTGTCTGATTGTGCATCTTCTATCAAATAATTTCATTGAGGAATTCTGTATATTTGTAATTCAAGGTACATTTAAATTGTGAGCTCCACCTTCAAGGCACCTATGTATGCAGAGCGTCCTAGCCTATGAGCTGTGTCGAGTTGTGCCCTAGCGAATCAGCTGTCAGTATCATGGTTGCCTCCCGAGCAGCTTGGTCTCAGCCAGTTAGAGGGAAACGGATACATTATTGTACCTGCCTTTGATTGGCCACAACTAATTATGAATTTCATGCTAATTTAGTTTGGATTCTCAGGGGTGTTCAATCTCAAAACCAACTGCCTGAAAACTGAAGAATTTTTGCAAACTATAGGTTAAGTTTATTAGTTTGTTAATGTTTATTTTGGGATTTTATCATGATTTTTTTTTTTCATGCACTACTGGTTCTCAGCTCTGCGTCTGTGTGTAGCACTGTATGTTGCAACTATATATATATATATATATATATATATATATAAATATATATTTATTTACAGTAGACTCTTGATTATTAGGTACTCAAGCAACCGGAACTCTTAAGCAACCGGCACCCTGCACCTGATAGTATTCCCCACCCAATCGGAAACTCTCAAGCAACCGGCTTATTTGGCACTAAAATCGTACGCAAGATTCATACTGCGCCACCAGAATCTTAGATAGCTGGACAGACCACTGAAGATCAGGACACTAATTGACCTTGCATTGTGAGGTGAGTCAGTATTTTTAATAATTTCAAGTGGCAATGTGCTTGTGGGCACAGTTTGGGCATTGTACAATACACATAATAATCTGGCAGTAGATTCTTTGCTTCTAATTTTATTAATTATCATCTCAGTTTTGGGGAATTTATATTTTAATAGTTTTTAATAGTTCATAATTGTCAATGTGTTGATAGCTGCATGTTGTATTATCCTCATAGCTTATTTAGAAAGTATACATCTCTTCATTGGTTCTGCTTGTCTGTAACTTTTTGAAATTCTTCTTTTTTTTTTTTTTACAGACTGTCCTTTGTAAATCAACCAGGAACTGTCTTGCAACCCCAAAAATGCAGAAACGAGGCCCAGAGAAGCGTAAACTTGTTGTGCTGAACCTGAAGCAGAAGATGGAGATATGCAAGAGGCTTGAAAAAGGTGACACTCGTGCAGTGCTCATGAAGGAATTTAATATGAGTTTGTCAACAATCTATGACATTAAGGCTCAGTCTGAGAAGATAAAGGAGTTAAGACACAGAGTGACAAGAGCATGAAGAAGTGTCATACTCTTTATGGTTTTCACTAAAAAGGTCTGAGGGTGGTTATATATCTGGACCCATGTTGCAGGAAAAAGCGAGAGAATTTCATGAGAAAATGAATATTGAAGGTCAGTGTTCATTTTCAAGTGGCTGGCACACCTGATTCAAGATTCGTCATGACATCCGAAAGCTGGACTTGTCAGGTGAACAGAAATCAGCTAATTTTGAAGCTGCAGCTTCATTTCGTGACATGTTTAGTCAACTTGTAGCAGAAGATCACTTGACCCCTGAGCAGATTTATAATGCCGATGAGATTGGATTAATGTGGAAGTGTCTGCCCAATTCTACTTTGGCTGGTGGCAGTGAGAATGTAGCTCACGGGTTCAAGCAAAATAAAGAGCATATAACTGTGCAAATTTGTGCAAATGCATCAGGAAATTCTAAGCTTAAGTTGTGTGTGATTGGCAAGTTTGCTAAACTAAGGTGCTTTAAAGGAATTACTCTCCTCCTTGTAGATTACCATGCACAGAGTAACAGTTGGATAGACGCAGACAAACATTTTTTATGAAAGAAAGGAATACGAGAGATTGGTAAAATTTTGATGCTCCTGGATAACTGTTGTGCACATCCTCCTGCTGAAGAGATCAGTAATGGCACCATTTTACTATGTTATCTTCCAGCAAACGTCATAAGTCTGATCCAACCGATGGATGAAAGAGTGATACAGAATGTAAAAATGTTCTACAGGCGTGACTTAATGCAGAAAATGATTAATTTTGATGGGACAATTCTAGAGTTCCAGAAATATAATCTTAAATATGTTATCTACACTGTCAGGTGTGCTTGGGATTATGTGGCAAGAGAAACATTACAGAAATGTTGGAGAAAGTTGTGACCAGTAGTCATGCTTGAGGAATCCTCCTTCTCCTCTGTCCACTTTGAGGAGGTTCAAATAGATTGTTCAGCTGTCAATATTAGAGTTTATGATGAAATATGTGAGTTAGCTGACTCTGCTAACAACAAAATTATTTTTTCTTGAAATGAACTCAATGACTGATTTGCTGTGGATGAAGCTATTCCAGTCAGTATTACACTAAACTCTGAATAAATCCTAGAAGGTGTTGTGAATCGTGGAAAAAAGTATCCTGGCAGAGAGCTACGGCAGCATTTTAAACTGTAATAGCTTTTGCAGAACAGCAACACTTCTTCACTTCTCAGCATCTTATGCAGCTGCACATCATGCAAAACCTGACTTTGCACGAGAGGCGTAAGACCTCAAAGCAAGGTGATATTTATGCAATGAAATGTACCCAAGTCTACCAGTACAGCATCATCTACAGATGAAGATCCAAAACTAATCATGTCCACGTCTCCTGATCGTGTTCCAGCTACATTATCAGGAGATTCTGATGATGACTGGCATGGGCATAGGAGCCGACAAAAATCTGGGGGGGGATAATTCAACTCTACTCCCAGGACAGGAAGTAGGGGTGAATCTACTATTGATGCACCCAGGGGGGGGGGGGGGCATTGCTGCAGTGCCCATCAAAAATATTTTAATTGTATTTGTTTAAATTCTCAATGCATAAAATAAAAAAATAATATATATATATATATATATATATATTTGTATATTATATATATATATATATATATATATATATATATATATATATATATATATATTATAGTTCAGAGGTTTCATGTAAAAGACATAGCCCTCTAGTGGACAAATCTGGTAATGCATGATCAAGTTGAATTTTGCTATTTTTTTGTGTTCCCTAATCATTTAATCAGGGAGGGGGGAATGCCCCCCCAACCAGCTCCGACGCCCCTGATTACTGGTTTTCTGCTTCTGAAGGAGTCCTAGCAGAGGATGAAGCTGCTTGAGATCCTGAAGATCCTGATGTGATGTCTATTCAGTAAACTTTTATTTTTAGTTAATTGAAGTGAAAAAAATGTATGTTAGTGATGTTCACTAAGTTGACTGACTGTCATTTAAGTAATATGCACACTGCATTAAAAAAAAGCTAGACTTCCGGCATATGGCAATCCCCGTGGGTGCCGTATAACCGATAGTCTACTATATATATATTGTGACAGTGTGCCCCCCCCCCCCCCCAGAGGATGGTGCAAGATACAGAGCTGTGAAGATTTCTCACCAGGAGAGAGGCAGTTAACTCCTGCAGTGGCAATTAAGAGAAAATACCTGATTCACAACTTTAAAACAGACACACAGAGAGAGGGGAGGGGCCCCACCAATTAAGCTCTGGATTGAGCCCAGAGTTGGAACCACTGTGGTCTGTGTGACCAGACAATATTGTGAATCCAGCTTCCTGAGTTGAACTGTGGAGTGAGGGAGAGGATTTCCAGCAAACAGAGGAAGTGCAGCTGCCTGTGTGGAGTGATAAAGACTAAGTGAGAGAACTTGCATGGAGCGGATTTGCAGGCATATTTGTCAAAGAGAAGCTGCAAAGACTGACAGACACATTGGAAAAAATAAGGTTCCAGATTTATTATATTAAACACCAGGGAAGAGACAAAGGGTTTCAGAGCATATGGAGTGAAGGGTGGGCCTATGCTCTACCAGCGGTTGTTAATTTAAACAGTGAAAAAGATCCTGCATAAACTGAGACTAATTGTGAATGCAGTGTTCTGTTTCCCCCTGTGACAGACAAGTTGTCCAGGCACAGAAAGGGTAGTCCTGAAGTCAGTAAGTACGTAAGTGTAGATTTTATTTTCATTATGTTTGTTTTGTTATTTTTGTACCTTGACAAATATTCTATAAAAAAATGATATTCTATTAAAATGTATTATTTTGTTAGGCAGGTAGGTTTTTATGCATGCACATGAGAGAAAATCTCCATTTATTGAAAGCTTATATATAAAGTGGATCTATCAATTTTGTAAACATTTTCTACTCCATTTTGGACTGTAACAGCCCACACACATCTATCTGTATTTCCATGGTCATACTGATCCACTTGATTTGTATGAAAGAGATACTGGAGTGGGTTGCCAGTTCCTTCTCCAGTGGGCCACAGCATATAGTTCCTGGTATTCCTAGGTGGTCTCCCATCCAAGTATTGACCAGGTCCAACCCTACTCGGCTTCAGGGTGGTGTGAAAAATTGGTTCCCTGACTGGAATCGAACCCAGGTTGCAGTGTTGAAAGAACTGACTCCTAACCACTGGACCACCAACTAGTTCATTAAGAGGGCCCATAAACAAGTGTAATAGTTATTATAAACTAAAAACTTAATTATACTAATAAAAATTACAGCTTTTTCTGTGTGATATGTAGACAGTAGCAATCTTGGGAGCATTAACAATGAATTATCTTCATCATTAGCATGATTGCAATGAATGCATTTTAATTCTCTCTTCTCCCACTAGCAGCAACAATTCAATTAACCTATAACTGCCAGAGTTGCCACCATATAACGATTTTTAATTGTGGTATGCAGAGAGGCAAGTTTTTTTTGTTAAAAACAATGCTCAGAAAATGGAGAATTTTGTTACTTCAACATTCAAGGAAATATAATTTATTGGTAAGTAAAATTCTCCAAGTCTTCTAGGCAGCACAGAACATCAGATACACGTAAGCAAGCACATGGTCTAGGGAAGGTGAAGTAAGTCCCAAGAAAGTCAGTAACTTCTATTCTGTAATCAGCCATCTAGAAATTGTAGTTTTTTCTCACTTTTCAGAAAGATTGATAGACATCCTGGTATCTATAGAAACCTGAAAACACCTTTGTCCTTTATTCGGTGGAAGTCATAACCAGACTGCCTGATATTCCTTTATTAAAGGGGTGTACCCTGGAAAATGCTTGAATCATCAGAGTGAACCATTGAATCATACTTGAATCATAAGAGTGAACCATTTAGGTGCACAGTCCTCTGAAAGTTCAAAAAGAAGTCAAATTAAAGCCTTCAGCAGCCAACTTAGCTTCCAAGTTGGGAATGACTTTCTAATGGATGGCCTCAGATTCCATATGGGTCAAAGAGATCTTTTGACTAGCATATTATCCTCCACGGGACAAATCTGGTTTGTAGGAAGTCCAAGATGCCTGAAATTTCCACAGACGTACAATGCCGTTTTTTTTCATTACACCATTGCACAAGTCAAAATCTTCAGAAATGATGAGATTGTCTTTTTACTATTTGATAGCATCTCTGCTACTTTTGGTGATAAACCTTTGCTGATCAACCACTGCCTTTCAACCTCCAAGTACTCATTTTCAGCTTGTGACCATCTTCATACCACAATGGTCCTTGTTCAAGAGATCTGCTCTGTTCCATAACCCAATTGTCATGAGATGGACATTCTCGTTAACTCAGAGAACCACAGACTTCAGGACCAAAATGGAGCTATCATGATAACATAAGCTCTGTCTTTTCGAATCATCTTCAGAATTCTGGCAATGAAAGGAAAATGAAGAAACATTTAACTGAGCTTGAAGATTACGTTCTGTTATAAAGAAAAGGATAGAAGCCCTCCGACATCAACAAGCTATAGTAACTAACCCAAAAGAAATAGCAACGACCTTTGCAGATTATTACCAAAAGGTATATAATTTAGAGCATAATGCAATGTTAAAAGATTCTTCAACTACAGAAATACAAAAATTCTTACAACAACTGAAATTTCCAAATATTCCTAAAACATAATTAGAGATCTTAAATAGACCCATGTCTACAGAGGAAATTTCCTCTGCTATTAATAACCTGAAAGTATATACAGCAATGGGGCCAGATGGCTTTAGTAATCAGTTTTACAGAATCTGTCTTCCAGTTATAATTAATCATTTGAATCATTTTTCATGAAATTAAAGAAATAGGCAAAGCTCCAGCAGAGATGTTGTTAGCTAATATTTTGACTATTCCAAAAGCAGGATTCACTGGAATGTAGTAGTTATAGACCAATCTATTTATTGAACATAGACGTGAAAGTCTATGCTAAAATGTTATCATCTAGATTGAAGTTTATAATTAAAAAATTAACTTCAACAGATCAAACTGGGTTTATAACGGGAAGACAGGGGGCTGCAAACTTTAGGAGGTTAACAAATTTAATTGCCCTTACAAAATCTAGGAAAACTACAATATTTCTCTCACTTGATGCAGAGAAAGCATTCGATCGTATAGGATGGGAATATATACAACTAACCATATGAGCCTTATACTCTCTGGTAGTGGGTCCAGGATTTAGATCTAATACTTTTCAGATCACAAATGGTATGAGACCAGGATGTCCACTTTCCCCATTATTGTTTGCTTTAATGGTTGAACCCTTTGTAGAAGCCATAAGGAGCTCTTCTGAAATAAAAGGTAAAACAAATAATAAAATGGAGCACAAGGTCTTGTTTGCTGACATATAGTCCTTTGTATAACCAATCCCTCTAAGTCTCTAAGTTCACTTCAGGAGGTAATAGGAAAATATAGTTTTGTTTTGAACTATAAAGTAAATATTCAAAAATCAGAAGTTTTAGTCCTAAACATTCCACTTCAAGAAAAAATTGCCCTGATACCTAACTATCCATTTAAATGGTAAAATAACAAAATAACACACTTGGGAATAGACTTTATTAAAAACCCAAAAGACATGATTACCATGAATTATAAAAATGGCTAGCTTTAATTGCCGACTGGAAGGAAAATATTTTTTCTTGCTGTATTCCCTTTATTGTCCCAAATTATCTGATAAAAAGATTTCAAAGTACAATCGATTTGTATATACATTTAGATAAGCAGGTGAGAGTTAAAAAACCCTTTATGACTAGGCGTTTTGACAAAGGGGGCTACCCATGTTTGAAAATGTACCATGACGCTACTGCTACCATGTTGTCCCATATAATAAGATGGTTTGATCCTATTGATATGTATTCATAGAGCCAAATTGGAAACCAAATATTATCAGGAGTGGGTCTTAAGCAATTGATTTTCTTTACTACCTCTATGAAAGCTTTAGATGATGGATCATGGGTGATAAGAAAAGTTTTTTTATTTCTGGAATAGACTAAATGCTAAATTCAATCTAGTATCTTCCCCAAGTCCAATAATGCCAATAAAAGTAATTTCCAAAGAACTTGACACAACATCAATTAAACAGTGGACGAAATGGGGAATTGTTTATATAAAGGACCTATATATGGAAGGAGCCTTTGCATCCTTTGATCAATTAATAACAACATTTTGGCATCCAAAGAAATATTGGTTAGATCATGTCATATTGAAAAGGGTTTTAGCTAGATATTAAATTAATCGTAATGCTAATTTTTCTATTAAACCTTTGGAAAAACGTATAGTAACATCTGATAGATCCCATTTAATAGCTAAATGCTTTTGTATTTTGAAATTAAATTTAGAAAATAGTAAAACTGGTAAAATGGAATATTGGGATAAAGATCTAAATAATGAATGGCTAGAAGAAACATAGAACAAAGCTCTTATAATAAGTGATAACTATATAAAAATATCCTCCTATAGAGAATTTTTTATTCAAACTCTGAATAAATGGTGTATTGTCTCCATAAAGTTAAGTCAGATTAGAAATTGTGCTCAAGTAGGTTCTCATGTACATATATGGTGGGAGTGCCCCCTTATTCAACTTTACTAGAAGATGTATTTTGATCAAATGTCTAGCATTCTGAATAAAAATATTCTTCTAAACCCAGAAAGTGTTATTCTGCATATACTTCCTGCTGAGCTCAGCCCAGATGTCCAAGCCTTTATCATACAAGTTTTAATTGTAGCCAAATGGTTAATTGTGAGAAATTGGAGACAGGATAAAATTCCCTCCTGGGATGAAATAATTAATATTATTAAACGTAACCAAGACTTTGAACATTATCTCATGTCTATTAATCTAATTAAAAAAGAGAAAATAAAATGGAAAATTTAGGATAAACTCAAGGCTCTCTCAAGGCTACAAGTTATTTCTATCCCCTCCAAGTCAAGGTTCCTAGGTGAGCAGAGATGATTTCTTGTTTGTAATTTTTATGTGGAAGTACATTAATTAAATTAAATAATGATTCTTTGTTCTGTGACAGCACATCCAATGCCAGGAATTTTCTCCTGATTAAGAAATTCTGCTATCACATTTATCTTGTATGTATTGCCGATATTGATGTACATTTCTCCCTGCAGTTTAACTTTGCAATAATCGGCTTCTCGTTTATCCTTGTCTGTTGATGAATGCCGCTACTGTAGGGTTGTCTGACAGAGTCCTTCTTGTGGTCCTAAATATTAGGTCCTGAAAAGCATGCAAAACGCACCATACCACTTGAGCATCATGCTCCCTCTTGCTGCGACCACTGGCTTCGGAGATATCGTTCTTGACAATGTTGCCCCCAGCACCAGTTTAGCACTAGTCAGATCATAGTGAACCCACATCAGACACATAAAGAGATAAGGCTTCCAGGCACTCAATGGTCAATGGACCCTGTTTATAATGTCCTAAAAGTAAACAGAATCATTAAACCCTACTGTAACATTGATACATAATAGAAATGCACAGCTACTGAAATACACATCAAGGGAAAACTTGTTAACTAGGACCACTGCAATTCAGGAAAAAGAGACCGTTGTCTGTCAAGCATGTACCAAACAAACAATATATAGTGCTGTGTAAGGCATGGACATAAACCATTTTTGGGGAAAATCTGATTTTTTTAAAACTCTGTATATGAGTACAGGAATCTATTTTGTGTTTGTTACATTACACTCCAAGAGCTGGATGATGGTATGGGTTGTGTTTGTAGTTATCAGGAGTAGGATGGGAAAGGCAGAAATCCAGCCTTTGTTTGACAACTAGATAATAGTCCCTTGTGCAGGGGACTACACATCCCATAATGCCTTGTTGCACAAACTGCCACCACAGATTGGAAAACATGTATTAGCTTCCTGTGATTGGCCAAAACTAATTATGAATTGTATGCTAATTTTAGCAGGGCTTTCCAGGTGTGTTAACTCACAAAATCAACTGCTTCCAAACTCAAGAGATTTAGCAAACTGTAAGGTATTTAATAATGTCTGTTTTGGTATTTTTTCATGTAAACATTTTTTTCATACACTACTGATTATTTTCTGTCAGATGTATTCATGATCCAGGAAACTTAAATATGCACTAAAGAACCTCTGTTATGTAAAAATGTCACGTTTGTGAAATATGTAACAAACTATATGCAAGTCAGGAACATAAAATAATTTTAGAGACATTGTGTTTTGCATGAAAAAATATTAAAGGCATGTAAGTTTCTCTGTTTTTACCTTTTTCTAACCTAATACATGCTGCTTACATCAGATACACATATTACATGGAGTCATTCTATATGCTCAGATTTATTTTATTTAAAAAATAAAACTTGTTTTCCACACCCCCAGAGCTGCCTACAAAGACACAGTGAACCTCTCAATAGAAACACTGCATTTGGGTACCCTATACTAACATTCAAGCCAGAAGCAGCTCAATGCAGAGATCTACAGATGTGTCTGACTCCTCCTGCTTCCTTTTACAGGGAGACTTCACATCCCATGATTCCTTCCTGCACAAACTGCCATTTTTGATTGTTACATTGTATTAAAATGTATTAGCTGCCTGAGATTGGCAAAAACATATTGTGAAGTTTATGCTAATTTTAGCAGGGATTTTCAGGGTTGTCAACTCACAAAAACTGTTGCTTGCAAACTCAAGAGATTTAGCAAATATCAGAGTGAGTGTGTTAATGTTTATTTTGGTATTTTTTCATGCAAAATTTTTTTTTTTATGCACTAGTGATTTTCCTCTATCAGATGCATTCATAATCCAGGAAACTTAGATATGCTTTTAAGTAGAATCTGATTAAATGTCATTGAAACTCATAGGAAATGCACAGAACGTAAACATATGTAGATTTAATTAGCAGAAAAATATGAGTCATACAGCTGTAGTAATGGTCATTGGCTGACAGGGGCAAGCCCCCAGATCACTTAAAATTTGAATTTTTATTTTTCTCCTTTGGGAGTTTTATTTAAAAAAAGAAAATACATAGTGGTACATTATAAAATACCCTCTTTCTGAATCAAGTAAGAAAAAATGCTTTCAATTCCCCTTTAAAAGCTTTGGCTTACATGCACAATATCAAAGACTAGTGATACAGTATTGTGTTTACAACAGTGTGCAGAGATTGCTCAGGAAGCAAAAAGAAACATGGAAATAAGATACAGAGCTAGAGAGAGGGTGGAGAATTCAAGACTGAGGACCATGAAAGCAAGAGACAGAAGGAAAGTGAATAGTATAAGGGAGAAAGTGGATGTAAACAAATGTTAATGGTATATGTAAATGTTATGGATTATGAATGCATCTGCTAGAGGAGAATCACTAGTGTATGAAAACATTTTTTTAATGAAAAAAATACCAAAATAAACATTATTAAACTTACTCTAAAGTTTGCTCAAAATCTCGAGTTTTCTAGTAGTTGATTTTCAGAGTTAAAACTCCTGGAAATCCCTGCATAAAAGTCAAAATTGTTTTGGCCAATGGCAGGCCGCTAACATATTGTTTCAATATATGGAGGTAGGTTGTGCAACAAGGAATCATGGTATGTGTAGTCTGCTACTCAATGAAGCAAGGAGCAGCTCAGACATTGATCTGTGGGTTTCACATTGGGGTGATGTTGGCTTGAAGGATAGTATAGGGTTAAAAATCATACCAAAATGTAGTGTTTCTATTGGTAGGCACACTGTGCCTATGTGAACAGCTCTGGGGGTTTGGAAAATAAATACTTGGCATAAGATACATGTGTATGTGTATAGAATGAATCAGTGTAATTTGTGTTTCTGATAGAAAAAGTTTAAAACAGGGAAACTTAGATACACCTTTAAATGGAATAAGAATTGGAAGAGACTAGTGAGAGCAAAGAAAGATGAAAATGAAGTATGGGACAAGGATAGGAGAAGGAGAATTGTTTGTTTATGGAAAAAGTAAGGGTAAAAAAAAGACAAAAGGAATGAATTGGGACAATATGTGTGTCTTGAAGGGAAAATAGTGGTGATGGGAGTAAACAAAAGAAGCCTAAAGGAAGAACTGTGATTGTGACAACACAAGCTGGATTCTCAGCATTTTGGATAAAAATCTACTCTCAGTGTTTTGGCTGCACCAAGCTGGTAAATGGGTAAGTCATAGGTAAAATACCCAGGATATTTGCTTTCAGCGCTCTGAAGAGCAAGACTTTGCGTTATTCACAGGTAAGAGAAAAGAATAGGTGCGACCGTCATCTTCATTTCTATCACAATTTATTAGGGACATGAAGGGATGCGTATAGAAGACTGACCAATGAGATCAAATAAATCCATCTTGGCCAATGCCGGGGTCTAGAAAAACTGGATCAGATCAGCACAAACAAAGATCTATTATTCACTCTCAAGGCATTTAATACTGGATTGACGCTGACCCACACTGAATGCAAGATAGTTACTCAACTTCCTGCTAAGTCTATCATGGCAAAGGGCAGCTGGAAATAGTAGAGACACCAGACAGTAAAAAGTGAAATAATAAGCTCAGTCTGGACCCTCATAGTGAAAAAGGTTCCCCTTCCATTCTATTGCCAAGCCAAGCACCCTAGGAATAACTATGCTTCCCACATTCCCATGACATTTAATCTCCTCCCCACTTTCTTATTAGGAACATGAAGGGATGCTTATATAGATTTTAATTTTATCTTGTGTGAATAAAGTCCATTTTTCGTTTTCCAGGGAACAACAGGTCAACCAAGAGATGCATAGGTCACTGGTGCAGTCTTAGGCCAAATGGAGAAGACTGACCAATGAGATCAAATAAATCCATCTTGGCCAATGCTGGGGTCTAGCAAACTGGACAAACCGCAAGCGTTAGCAACAACCCGCATTTCTGACAACTATATATGTTATATATATATATATATATATATATATATATATATATATTGGGTGGTGAACTGCCTCTCTGTGGATGGTGCAAGTCACACAGTATTAAGGAAATCTGCTCCAGGTAACTTGGAGTTAATACTCTGGAGCTGTGCTAATTGAGGCTGCAGGTGTGATAAGCCTTTTAAAACACACACACACAGGGAAAGGAAGGCTGCTTACGCTTTGGCCTAAGTCATGTGAGCTGAGTGTGGAAACAGGGACCAGAGGCTCTTAGGCCTAGCCAAGTATCCAAGCTGTGAGGAGCCTGAAAGTTACAGCTAACTGATAGTGCTGTAAGTTGTTTGGACTGCTGTAAGAGAACACTGTGTTAAAGGTGTAAAGTTGTGGAGAAGCTGTGTTTGGAGAGCTGAACTGTTGTTACCTGTAGCTGCTAGTGACAGCTCCTTCTGGATACCGGAAAGCCCTGTAAGAGACACTACAAATGACAAGCTGCTTTCGTGAGAGAGAGTCCGCCTGAGTGTCTCATAGCCATGAATGTAAAGTGACTTTTGCCAGGGAGCTGCTGCCAGGAGTGAGCCACACCAGCCTAAACTCTATTGGAGTATGGATCGACTGGTGTCCAAAATATTACAGATAAACTGGCCAGTGAGGCCATCCTTGCTACAATATATATATATATATATATATATATATATATATATATAGAGAGAGAGAGAGAGAGAGAGAGAGAGAGAGAGAGAGAGAGAGAGAGATGCATATATACATATATATTTATATATACAGTCTATATATAGATCTATATATATATATAAGTGAGTAGACTGTAAAGTGAGATCTTCAGCCTCTACTGAAAAGACTTAAAGCTACCCGCAAACAATCTGCGGGTTACTGGCAGAAAAACCCTACAGGATGGTGAAATCATAACTCCGTTGGCGCAAAGCCTTTGAACTGTCAAGCCCGTAAATGTTGCGTCTGAAAGTCACTATTAAATTGCTACGAATTCCCAAAGACGCACTGGCGTTCAAACCCATAACCCGCAAATGGAGGCAAAAATATTACAGCCTCCAAATAGGATCCGCAAAGGGTTTACAGATAAGTTCTCAACACTGTAAAAGACAATATAAACACACCAGTGGACTTTAAAATATGGGGAAGGCATGGAAAGGCAGTACAATTACTTGCACAATAATCCCCAAATAAAAAATATGCATTTAGAATAATTATTATTTCACCATATGTTGGAATGTTCATACATACGCCAATATGATAAGCCTTGCTGCAACATGCAAAAAGAAATTAAAGAGACACTACCTGATTAAATAGCAACACAAAAACAAAAACTGATATGTGTTGTTCAGTCCTTCAGTCGTGTCTGACTCTCTGTGACAATATGGACTGCAGCACATGCAGCTAAGTCACTGCCTGTGCTGTTCCACAGGGTTTACATGCCAAAGATACTGGAGTGGGTTGCCAGTTCCTTCTCTAGTAGACTGTGATTTGTCTGACCTCTTTGCTATCACCTGACCACCTACAGTGGTCCTACATGGTATTGCTCAGAGCTTCATTCAGGTACACAAGCCCCTTCACCACCACCACTTAGCAATCCACACTAATGTAAATTGATGAATAGCAAAACATAATGGGAGGTCACCAAATGGGAATGGCTATACAGGTATACCCCGCTTAAAGCTACCCCTTTTAGAGCGGATTCACTATAGAGCTTTTTTTTCCTGCCAGGCCACTTTTTAATGATAAACCCCACCATAATGCTGTTTTCTTTTCCTGCCAGATCCATTTTAACGCTCTGATTCTCTATAGCACTGCCCCACTATAACACTGTTTTTTTTTTCTCCAAGGAAAACAAAATCCAGGATGACCCAGAAGCTCCAACATCAATAATTTAAAGTTTATATTTCTGCTATTGTTCAGTTTGTAATTGTGTTATGTTTGCTGCTTCTTTAAAGTTCATATAAAACAAATTTCAATTGAAAGTGTGTGTTTTTTTCGCGGGTTTTCCTATCCCTATTGTCCCCATGTTGAACTGCCCTGTTTACAGCTGTTTCGCTTAGCCCTCCTATTGCCTGGAACCATCTACAGCTTTAAACGAGGTATAGCTGTACATCTTGGCACATGGCCACCAGCAATATGTGGGACTCTCCAGGATGGGAGTAGCAGAGATGGAGGTGAGTTGGCTGTTGATCCCCGTGCCTCTGCACAGCCTCCATGTATTTTTGCGGCCCCTCCTAATGGGTTAGAGTATATTAGTGTGGTGTATGTCCCCCTGGTCCCCTTGAGCATTGCTAAGTGTGTGATGGTGAAGGGGCTTGTGTACTGGAATGAACCTGTGAGCTATACCACGTAGGGTCACTCTAGGTGGGCAGGTCATAGCAGAGAGGTCAGCCAAATCACAGTCCACTGGAGAAGGAGCTGGAAACCCACTCCAGTATCACCTGTCATATGGGGCGTAGCCTTCTGATTAGGTGGCGGTGGTGGTGTCTAAGAGGAGAGCGTCTGGGGCCCTGATGGATTCTGGTGGCGTAAGGGCGGTGGTGTTGGTGGGCCCGGTGGTGGCAGCCAGTCCAGCTCACTGCTGTACTGTGATCCCAATGGGAGGGCACTGGTGATAGGCTCGGTGTCTGGAGGAGGGGGATAGTGGGGTTGAATCCTGGTGGTGTGGTTGGTGGTCCTGATGGTGACCCCACTAGCCAAATTACATCCTCCAAACCAGGGCCCTCAGCTCCGCTTCTCTCCTCCTCCCCCTGCACAGGTTCCTGCTGGGTGTGGGCTTGCTCCTCCACTTCCTGCTCTGATGGAGCCGACACTCCCGCCTCTGGCTTGCCACTGGACCTAGACCTCCTTGATGCTGAAAGAGAGAAAAGAAAGGTATTTGTTATAAGTATAATGAATAATACATTGTTTTGTGTGCATTCCTATCTATCTGACATCAAGGCTTGAACCCTGATGCAACTCAGATTAGCTATCATTTGCTAGATATGATCTATTCTTTGGTTCTTGGTCTTGATCGTTCTTGGCTCCTAACGCTATCTTGATTCCGGCTGCGGTCTGTAAGTGCATAGGCTGCAGTGGGCACACCAATATATGGACTCTCTATTAGTTGATTACTGATTCTGACCACAATAATTTGCCAGCTTCATGGATTTAATGACGCATCAACTATCCCTTGTTAATTCCATGGAGCTGACATGTCACTGTCCTTGTTGGTCATCATGTACATGTGTAGTGTGTGTGTGATGTACATGTGGTGGCATGTTGGTGTATGTGATATTCACCTGACATGGAGGCTGGGTCCTGCTGGGGAATTTGAGAGGGGGAAAGGAGACATAAGGGAAGGAGAGGGGGGGGAAGGAGACACAGGGGAGGCCGAGGGGGAAAGGAGACACGAGGGAAAAGGGAGAGGGGAAAAGGAGGAACAGGAGAGGTGGAAAGGAGACACAGGGGAGGGAGATGGGAAAAGGAGAAACAGGGGAGGGAAAGGGGGAAAGGAGACTCAAGGGGGTGGAAGGAGAGGGGGAAAGGAGACATGCAGGGGAAGGTAGAGGGAGAAAGGAGGAACAGGAGAGGGGAGGAGGAGACACAGGGGAGGAAGAGGGGGAAAGGGAGAAGGGGAAAGGAGGTACAGTAGAGGTGAGATAGGAGACATAGGGGAGGGAGAGGGGGAAAGGAGACACAGGGGAGGCAAAGGGGGAAAGGGAAGAGGGGGAAAGGAGGCACAGGAGAGGGGGAGGAGACACAGGGAAGGAAGGGGGGGAGGAGACACAAGGGGGAAAGGGAGAGGGGCAAAGGAGACATGAGGGGTGGAAAGGGAGAGGGGGAGGAGACATGAGGGGGGGAAAGGGAGAGGTGGAAGGACACACAAGGGGGGAAAGGGAGAGGGGGAAAGGAGACACAAGGAAAGTGAGAGGACAGGAGAAACAGGAGAGCGGGGGAAAGGAGACACAGGGCAGGCAGAGGGGGGAAGGAGACACAAAGGGGAAAGGGGGAGGGGGAAAGGAGACACGAGGGGGGAAATGGAGACAGGGAGGGGACATGAGGGGGGAAAGGGAGAGGGGGAAAGGAGACACAAGGAAAGTGAGAGGACAGGAGAAACAGGAGAGCGGGGGAAAGGAGACACAGCGGAGGCAGAGGGGGGAAGGAGACACAAAGGGGAAAGGGGGAGGGGGAAAGGAGACACGAGGGGGGAAATGGAGACAGGGAGGGGACATGAGGGGGGAAAGGGAGAGGGGGAAAGGAGACACAAGGAAAGTGAGAGGACAGGAGAAACAGGAGAGCGGGGGAAAGGAGACACAGGGGAGGCAGAGGGGGGAAGGAGACACAAAGGGGAAAGGGGGAAAGGAGACACGAGGGGGGGGAAAGGAAGAGGGGGAAAGGAGACATGGGGGAAAGTGAGAGGGGGAAATGAGGAACAGGAGAGGGGGAAAGGAGACACAGGGGAGGGAGATGGGGGAAAGGAGACACAGGGGAGGGAGATGGGGAAAGGAGACACAGGGAGGGAGAGGGGGGAAGGAGGAACAGGAGAGGGAGAGGGAAGGAAAGGAGACACAGGGGAGAGAGAGGGGGGAAAGGGAGAGGGGAAAGGAGGTACAGGAGAGGGAGACGGGGAAAGGAGACACAGTGGAGGCAAAGGGGGGAAAGGAGAAACAGGGGAGGGAAAGGGGTAAAGGAGACTCAAGGGGGTGGAGGGTGAGGGGGGAGGAGACACAGGGGAGGGAAAGGGGGGAAAGGGAGAGGGGGAAAGGAGGTACTGGAGAGGGGGGGAAGAGACATATGGGAGGGAGCGGGGGAAAGGAGACCCAGGGGAGGCAAAGGGGGAAGGAGACACAAGG
Organism: Discoglossus pictus; assembly: GCA_027410445.1. Taxonomy (NCBI): domain Eukaryota; kingdom Metazoa; phylum Chordata; class Amphibia; order Anura; family Alytidae; genus Discoglossus; species Discoglossus pictus. The sequence goes on from CM050175.1 coordinate 24,145,097, forward strand.
GGGAAAGGGAGAGGGGGAAAGGAGACACGAGGGGGAAAAGGAGAGGGGGAGGAGACATGAGGGGGGAAAGGAAGAAGGGGAAGGAGACACAAGGGTCAAAAGGGAGAGGGGGAAAGGAGGCATGGGGGAAAGTGAGAGGGGGAAATGAGGAACAGGAGGGGGGGAACGGAGACACAGGGGAGGGAGGTGGAGAGAAAGGAGACACAGGGAGGGAGAGGGGGGAAAGGAGGAACAGGAGAGGGAGAGGGGTGGAAAGGAGACACGGGGAGGGAGAGGGGGGAAAGGAGACACAGAGGGGGAAAGGTAGATCAGGAAAGGATGAACAGGAGAGGGGTGGAAAGGAGACACAGGGGAGGGAGAGGGGAAAAGGAGACACAGAGGGGGAAAGGGAGATGAGGAAAGGAGGAACAGGAGAGGGAGAGATGGTGAAACGAGACACAGGGGAGGGAGAGGGGGGAAAGGGAGAGGGGGAAAGGAGGTACAGGAGAGGGAGAGGGGGAGGAGACACATGGGAGGCAAAGGGGGGGGGAGGGAGAGGGGGAAAGGAGGCACAGGAGAGGGGGAAAGGAGACACAGGAGGAAGGGAAAGGGGGAAAGGAGGACCAGGAGAGGGAGATAGGGAGGAAAGGAGACCCAGGGGAGGAATAGGGGGGAAAGGGAGAGGGGGAAAAGAGCTACAGAAGAGGGGGGAGGAGTCATAGGGGAGGGAGAGGGGGGAAAGAAGACACAGGGGAGGCAGAGGTGGAAAAGGGAGTTTAATACCCAGAGTATTATAGTATATAGTTATACTTCTTTATTGGTTTATTCATGTAGATTCATGGACACTTGCGGCTTCCTCACTCTGTAAATATATATTCTTTTTTTCCATTTGTCCATTAGACAGAACAGGAAATCAGCTAATGCATCAGATACCTAGAATCTGTTTCTGATTGTTGACAGCTTCATAAGCAAGTTTGAAAGATTAGTTTCCAAAAACTTTCTACATATTAATATATATATTTTAGAGAGCACGGAAATCCCATTAATCCTGTTGTGTAGGTGTTAAAATGTTGGTAAAAAGGCTCTTAAATATATCAGAGAAAATTACCTTATAATTACAATATTTTATTTTACCTTACCGTGATAAATTATCCCAAAAGTACATTTCATTTATTTTGGAGTATGACAAGCAACACTCTACAAATATGTGAAATAATAACTTTAAACATACTTTTTTTGTGCTTTAGCAGTATTCCCCACCATAATTGGTGTTTTTTAGGACTATGAGCTCTAAACAAGCCCTTCCTAATTATGAAAAGCTCGAGATCTGAGTTTCTGGGAATAACTTGCCAATGTTGTGTTTATCAAAAAATTCCTGTCTGAATTCTTTAGCTGAGGAGCTCAAATGCTGGAATTTAGGTGCATGAACTAGCTGTACATGTAGAAAAACACTGATAATCTGAAACTGAAGTAATTGCTGAGTTATAGAGTCACCCACTATTGTACGCAACTTAGGTTCAGTGTGCAAAAATTAAATCACTGGGTAATATGATACAATGGCTCTACATGCTATATTATATGTGTAGGACTCTGCAAGCTCTCTTGCCTAAAGAGGGTTAATGTTGACGCTGTAGTCTTTTTGGAATTGACTGGGTTAATAGGGGTAGACGGCAGAATGAAATAAATATGGAAAGTGTCCGCTTGGCAGGTCTCCCCGTCTCCTCACCCCAGGGCCGCCTGCAGAAAAAGACTCAGACGTGACACCAATCCTAACCAGGGCCTTATTATTGTATTTTTTCACTGTTATTGTTCTTGGCTATTTCTTGGGTACGTTTCTGATTTGAAATGGGATCCAGAAGCCTGTTGCCCAATCCTACCTCCCGCGTTCACATCTTCTCTATGCCTCCCTGACATTCACTTTACTAACAAAAAGACTAGCAGTATATAAACCTATATCTGTGTTTATCTGCGAGACTTATTTGATTATTGATCGAAGTTTTGGCACCATGTTTACACATCAGTAAGGAACTCATAAACTGATTATTAAATTATTATAGATGGAGTGGGTAGTATTAATAGAAATTAAATGCTTTTTCAGAATTGCATTTTGTTTATTAAAGTAGTTAATGAAGATATTTTAGAAATATGTTGCTGCCTTTATGTTTCTCTGTTCCATTAAACTGGGTTTGTTATCTGTTGCTCATTGGTGTCCTTGAATTCTTTGCACTGCTCCTGGACTTTTCTCTAGTGGGGCAATATGTTGGCCTTCCATAGTAACAGTCCCATGTTTCTCTTTTGCCCCACAAGGCAATGGGAAGCATTAAGGCTTGAGAGGCCTTAAAAGTTCTCTGTGTGAACCATCAATTTATATGGCTTATGGGACTAAGGAGAAGTAGAACAGAGAAAGAGAGAGAAGAACATGAGAGTAGTAAGACAGAGGGCGAACAAAAGAAAAGTAAGAATTTCATAAGTAGGATAAAGATAAAGAGTGGCATTGAAATGGGAGTCCATATAAAACATTGCTCATATATATATGTATATATATATATATATATATATATATGGTAGTACAGAATTTGATAAGTACATTTGGGAATTCTACTTGAATGTCTAAAAAATAACTCTTCAGCCCACCATAAGTTTAATTATATATACATATATATATATATATATATATATATATATATATATATATATATATATATATATATGATACAGATATTTCATAAGCTTTAATGATCTGAGACTCTTTGTCACTGGTCAAGTTACTTAACTGGTAATCAACCATCACAGTCAGCGAACCCTGTAATATGTCTCAAGGTACTGTAAGACAGTAAACATTCCTACTGATTAGAAGGCACTCGTTCTAAACCATGAAAATCATATGGCTGGATCCTTTTTCTCTACTAGTGTTTTTCAAAAGATTATATAAAATATTGATTATTCTTAAAATTACCATAGAAAAAGAATTGATATGCAATATCCCTTGAGTGTGTCACTTGTGAGAATGTAGTGATAGACACAATTAATATTGCTTATTTCTAAGGACTGATTCCAAAAAAGTCATCAAAAAGTATATGGTAATTCACTTCCCAGAAAGGTAAAGTCACACCGTATGAATATTACTTATTGATAAGCAATTTTTCTGAAGAAGGATTCACTTTAGAAACACTTGGGATCTCAATAATGAAAAGATAGAGGGAGGCAGGAATGAGTCTCATGTAGTGAAACAGACTTAATCAAAGTTGCTCACCTTGGCAAATGTTCATGATTACTTGAAGTGAGTCTTATTTATGGGAAGCCTCTCTCTTGACTCATTCAAACATAGTCTCGCTCCCATATTCCCAGTTTAGTGTTCTTGGATATTTTGAAACTAAATCTTGCACACTAAAGGATGTTTGGAGAAACCCCAAAAGTCTCACTCATTTGAGACCCCCGCCATTATGGGAAGTCCCCCCCCCCCCAAGAGTGTGCAATAGTTATTGTCTTGTTACTGTCTTCTGGTGAAAGGGTTAACTTGTTCTTCAACACAGAATCACTTCAAGCTGTGGAATTACACAACAAGGTCTCTGTATCTTCTTGAACATATTACTGAGCGGAGGAAAACAGTGACGCTGTGGGACGGGAATGTGTGTGAGTGAATAATAGGTGTAAAGTGATACCCCTATTGCCGTGTGCACTGCAGGATTACACCAAGAATACACATGGATAGGGGGTGGTGGTAATTGGAAACTTACGTTCTCTCATGCTCTTTGTCACCAGGATCTCTGTTGGGGGTAAATCTATTTACAATACCCAAGTAATTATAAATACAAAGCTATTAATTCAAACAGAGCAAGAGACAAAATCTTTGCAGAGAGCAAAAATAAAAAAGGGCACATTAGCGCTCATCTACCTATTCCAATGGGGTCAAATTATATGCTTTACAATTGAATTACTCTGTATGTAGTGTTTCTAGTGCAAAGGCTTCTGGGTCGTGATATGCATATGATATATATTACTGTTGTCATTCATCATGACAGATGGTTTTGAACAGAAAGTGAAACTTTCTCCAATTATTACTAATACTTCCACTTGCTGTAATAAACTAAAAATACAAAAAATCGTATTGCTCACAATCACAACAATTCTGAGATTATTTTGTAAGTAATAGTGTAACAGATGTGTCAGCTTCTGAACCTTTATATATACGCATCTTAGGCCCCTATTCAATTGCAAGAGTTACAGAGCGATTCAATTAAACAAGCCCGCAACTACATGGCCGAAAGCTTAAACCGTAAACCATGCAATCGTAAGTAGCATTTCAGAGCGTGATCCACCGATTTAGAAACAGCCAATAGTAAATGAGACTGTCATCATGACATCATTAAAACATGGAGGTTAAACGTCAATCAGTTATCGTTTAGAGGTCCCATATGCGATCAGACTTGCAATGCGGCAATGTACAAAATAATAAAAATGAATGAAGAAAATGTTCTAGTCCATGTGGGTGGCCTGATATGTATTAACTTCTTGATTCCTGAGATTAATATAACACGGAACTGAAACGTTAGAAAAAATTATTTTTCATTGCAGATTTGCGAGCTTGAGACTGTTGTGCAACTAATTCTAGTGTTTTTCATCACTTTCCCCATCATTTACAGAGCATTATTGATTTTTTATTTGCATTTACAGTGCTGCGCTCAGGTGTTTATCCCCTTTGCCAGTCCTATCTGGTACTCATAGGATTTTCTTCTACATTTTCCATTGGCAGGCGTGAACAAAAATTGCGGGCTTGAGGAATTGTAGCAATTAAATAGCGATCTGCGATTTTAACATTTACGAGCTTGAAAGATCAAAGGCTTAGATGGGTTGGAGATATGATTTTGAAAACCCTCAGGGATTTTCAGATTGTAACCCGCAAATTATTTGCGGGTAGCTAAAAGATACCAATTGAATAGCAAATTAGTTTACGGGCTACATTACGGGCTCCAGTAACTAATAATTGCTCAATGGAATAGTGGCCATAGTATATTGTATTACTTGAGTTTATCTCTTCTAGAGTAGCATTAGTATATTGTATTCATTATTTATCATACAATTCCTGGTACAAAATGGGGTAGGGGAGAGAGAGCGTACCACTTCCTAAAGCAGATCAGTTTGATACCAGTTAATAGAGTGAAGAAGAATTAGAATTTAATTTTCTCTCTTGTTTAATAACCCCATATCATGAGGTAGGTACAGCTCGCTTAGATGGCTCCACGTGGGTGCTTATTCTGTCAGGAGTTTCGTAACCAGCTCCTTTGTTTGTGTTCCCTTGCATGATGTTGGTAGGTATGGTGGTAATTAAGACAATCTTTTAAATGTATATATGTCCAGATAGGACTTATTAGACTAGTTCCTCTACCGACTTGTCAGATGAAGCCAAGAATATAGGCACACCATTGATTGTTCCCAACTCTAAATGTAAACCTCAGTGGTAAATGGTGTATTTACAAAAAGGAACTTTCAAAATAGCCAATTAATTGCATAGCACTATTATTGGGTAGTAAAAAAACGTATTTATAATCATGGGGATGGATACAATTTAAATCTATTTTAAAAAAGCTGTGGACATTGCTCTTCCTTGGCTGCACCCAGCCAAAGCAAGCAAACTCATAGTTCACTAGGGAAACTTTATAACAGCAGGCCTCTGGCCAATGAATAGCCCTGACTAGACAAAAGTTGGCCTCAGTCTTTAAACCTGTCACCTATCCAAGTCTCCCCCCACCTTCTTGACTTTCCCTTTATGAAGTGGAGTTAAGCAGCTTGGAGACTTAAACACTAATGTTTGAAAGTAAGTATATTTCAAAAGTGATTTTTAAATCATTGAATATAAAATTGTATTAGTAATCAATGGCTTATAATACATAGCTCATATTGATAGGGCATGACAGTGACATTTTAATTTTCATGACAATATATGTTTCTTAACGACTTACTGACTTACTTAAAAGACTGGCATTCTTCTGTGTAGTGAGTGTATGGAGGTTGGAATTATTATTAGTTGTAAATATGAGAGGGTGGATAAAGAATAGCAGAAGTTTCAGTCTGAAGTGTGTCAGTCTACTTCTGAACTAATTAGTCCAACAAGACACTACATCCACTCTACCATAAAAGCACCATATTTCAAGTGGTTCTACCCTTTATCAGAAAGTCTGATAACACTGATAGCAAAATACATCACTCTCCATGTTTCTCAAATTAGACATCAGGGGTCTTATAATACTGGCAAACAGTAATAAAAGCTCTCCAATTGGGAAATTGGGATTTTTATTTTTATTTTTAAATGTAAAAAAGCTGTTATCCAGGTGGTTTTACATCTATTATTATCTCTTTTCTTCAGAGATACACACATAATTATATTATACAATTATATATAATTGAGAAAGCTTTGTTGGTGAGCAAAAAGTGTTTGATAATCTTAGACTGATTATGGGATTTGTGTAGTCTCTATTTTAAATAAATAAATAAATATTAAATATATATATATATATATATATATATATATATATATATATATATATATATATATATATATATATTATATATATATATATTTTATGTTTATTTTTTTTGTATTTATCTAAAGGGATATGAAAGGTTGCTGGATTATGAATGCATCTTATAGAGGATAATTAGTAGTGTATGCAAAAAACATTTTTTGCATGAAAAAATCCCTATAATAAACATTTAAACACTTACAATAGAAGTCTTGTAATTTCTGACATTTGAACATCAGGGTTAACACCCTCCAAAACCAGGCCAGATTCGCATAACATTTAAAATGATTTGTTTTGGCCAATCAGGTTAACTGAGACTGTTGAATTAACTCTGATTTCCTGTTTGTGCTGCAAAGCAGCCAGGGATATGTAGTGTATCACTGATATGGGCTATATATTGATCCTGACATACAGACAGGAAGCTGCAAGGAAATTGGCTGAGCAAGCAGCAGCAGGTAAATAGTAGGTTAATATTGCTCCCCTGATTGGGGGCAGGGGGGCATAAGATGCCTGTGTGGGCATCCCCTGGAGATGTCAACATAATCATTAGAGGGATTTTTAGATATTGATCAAAATAAAATGTTTTATGAGATGTGCTGCAGACAAATAGGCTGTTTTTTGCCTATAGCATGCAGAAATGTATTAATCTATGAAACTTGAATACCCAGTTATGGGGAGCTTTGCAGTGGAAAGTTGTGCTGTTGTGTGGTAAGTGATTCTAAAAATCCAATATCCTATATATCTTTCTGTTTGAATATGCACCAAGGTTAACCCAACTGGGTAGTGTGTCTTGAATTTAGGGTTCTGTGATTGATCCCAATAGTGGTTTCTGGTTAAAAGACCCACATCAGCATTTTAGTCATGCATATACCCTGGGAACTTAAAGTACTATTTTATTCTATTTTATTTTTGGATTACTGTTGTGACTCACCGTTCCATTTGGGACCCATATTGTCGTACCAGTGAATGTTCAAGAGCTCTTTACACTTACCTCTGTGCACGAGTTGGTGAAATGTGAGTTTATTTGTGATTGTGTATATTATTTTTGTTAAAATACATTGAAATCCTCTGCACTAAGAAGTGGCCTTGCTCCCCCCCCCCCCCTATCTTCTTCTGCTTTACAGATGTACTCATATTTGCTTCTTTGATAGTCTGTGATTATTAGTGGCTGTGTACAAGACTTCACCTATTTTTCTACTGTATTTTAAGCTGTGCCTTTGTCTTGATGCTTTTCTTTATAGGCGTTTCTGTGCTTTTGTGGAGGTTTCCAGCCATCCCACTTAACAGAAGCTCATTTCCCAGTAAGTACATAGCTAACTGCACACGTGATTGGGGGAAATTGCGGGCACTGGGTAGGGACACTGGCACGAGCGTATGGCAAGTAATTATAGCCTATCCCATTCTGGCATTGCTCTGCAGTCATTCCCAGGTTGTTTTGCATGCATGCACGTACTGAGACGAGAAGGCTATTTTTACAGTTCTGTTATAGTTATTGCAGTGACACAGGTTCAGGACAGTGCAGGCTTAAGTACATTGCACTACTTTTTGGAAAACACTCTATCAACATGTAATGTACATGTCTTGAAGATGATTCCTGCATACATTACTTTACTGACATCATATTTTGCCACAAAAGGATAGACGTATCTGCCACAGTAAGGGTTAAAGGAGAGAAATGATCTATCTGGAATCCTTCCTCCATGGTATTAAAACCAAACACTGATAACCCCAGGGAAAAAAATATTAAACAAACTTTCTTTTTCCAAGGACAAACATGCAGCCACAGTCTACCTTGAAATCTGCTCGTACTCAAATAATGTTTATTCTGAGAATTTTCCTGACCTCTCAGTACTAAAACTGTTCCTTCTTGGAAAAACAGTATATACTAAAGCATTGTCCATTTAACATAAAATTGGAAAACCTTAACAGTTTTGTAGCGCTTATGAAAAAAATAGCCCATATAAACTAACTGATGGAAAGCAATAAAATGTACTCCTGCACCAAAAGACACCGTACAGCCCATTATGATTGAAATACCTTATAAGAAATTGTGCTGGAGTGGATAAATCATTGGAACTATGGCTTGAATGTTTTCTTATTCTGTTGCCTATATGTTTTAAACTTATAATATATTACTATGAAAATAACACCACCCTCGCTGATAAAAATATATATTAATATCCGGCTGGTAAAGCTTAAAAAAATTGTCCAAAACAAGGGTCCTGCAGTTAGCCTTGGTAAATTGAAAAAGTTAACCTTGGTAAATTGAAAAATATATATGTATAAACATCACCTACATTTGATTTAAACTCTCTCAATGTGGGCAAATAAGCCCTGTTGAGATGTGTAGGGCCATATGGAGGAACAGACATTATGTGAAACCACCAGTATGAGTAGGCTAACTTGGAGTACCAGAAGAATTAGGGGTGGAAAGTTTTTGGAGTATGTTGAAGATCTTCCTTATGGCATGAACTAGATATAAATGACAATGAAAATGTATCAAACAGAAAAAAATGATACAAATGCATAACTGATGTGAGTCAATAAGTAGTCAGCCAATGAGTAGTGACAAATATTTGAGCCATATTTGCCTGACAATTAAATCTACAGGCATAAACATGCACTTTTAGCTTTAAGTTTAATCAAGTTATACTTAAAGGTATATATAAGTTTACTGGGTTTCACATGTTTGTTAACAAAACAGGCAGTGAGCATCATAAAAATATGTGTTATATAGAAAAGTTCAGTGTACTTACAAAGTTATATGCAGGGAAGTAAAATCCAGCTTTGCACACCCACAGGGAGCTTACATAACCAGGTACACTGAGGAGAGGCAGCCAGATACAGAGTTTGACCTTTCTGGTAGAGACCAAAGGAAGTACTGCTGCAATATGGAATCACATGGTTTGGCCGGGTCTGAAATCACAGCTGAATCCGATTACAAGGACAGAGAGAGACTACATATCCCAGGCTGCTTTGCAATATAGAAACCCCAGTTTGATATGAATGTTTCAGCTAACCTCTGCTTTTTCCTGATTGGTCAAAATTAATTATTAATTTTTTACTAATCTTTGCAGGGATTTCCAGGGGTGCCCACTAACAAAAGCTGCTGCTTGCAAACTGAAAACATTCAGCAAACATCAGGGTGAGTTTGTGAATTTTCATTTTGGTATTTTTTTCATGCAAAAGTGTTTGGGTACACTACTGATTCTTCTCTATCAGTGACATTCATAATCCAGGAAACTTAGATATGCCTTTAATATTTATTCATGCAAAGTACTTGACCTATATTTTTTTCTGGTGACATATGGATGCATTTTTTTTAACTGTTCCTCTGCAAGTGTCATTGACTCTACCCTCAGTTCTCTACTACGTGCAAGGGAGTGGATAAATAATCCCAGTACTTGCTACATTTGCTCAATTGCCCTTGTGTATGTTTGTTCTGATATTGTATTCCTCATTATTCTCAGAAAGATAAGGTTGTGACAAAAGTACATTCTGCTTAGAATCCTTCAAAAGCTATATTCTGGTGGTACCACCTATTGCTAAGTAAACTAGACTTACATTGCATTCAAAAGAGCATGCTTTAAACATTATGCAGTGTGTAGATATGCAGTTGATCCATACATAAATGCCAAAATCATATCTAATTAAACAAGACAATAATCAAATAGAAAGAGCTAATACAGAGTTTTACTGACTTTCCTCTTCTTGCATGTAGCCGTAGGTAATTTTCATGCCAGTATTGATATTGCCTGCTGATTGGTCAGAGTGCTCTCTCATTGGCAGACTGATTTCATCATTACAAAGCTAGTGACACATCAAAGCAGTCAGTAATTGTCATATGTTATTTTGTTGATTAGTTGTTCAGTCATATCTGACTCTCCATGACCCTATGACAACACGCCAGTCATTTTCTTGTGTCTAGTTGTGCTTATCTATAAGGTTTTTATGGCACATATTCTGGAGTGGGTTGCCAGTTCCTTCTCCAGTTCACTGTGAATTGTCTCTGCTATGACCTGCCTATCTCGGGTGACCCTACATGGTATACCTCACAGCTTCATTGAAGTACACAAGCCCCTACAAGATAATGATCCAGAAGGGGGCATATGTTATATGCTGAGGCAATCGTGCATAGTCAACCTGGTTAATGGTCTCAATCTATTATGTTGGCATGATGTGTTGTGGCTTCATTTTTATGAGGGTCCCTATCAGATTTCTAATTAAGTAGGTGTGAAATCACCCCAATTACTCAACGTTACTTTTTATGCATTTTTTTTATTTGTAGTTTGTGTGAAGGAAGTTGCAGTTGAAGGTCTATGTGACCTTATGTTGCTGATAAAAGCTGTAAAGGACTGAATTATAGAAGGGGTAGGGGTACAGTGAGTGCAATGGTCCTCTTCATCAGCAACTTGACATAGTTCTTTTAGGAGCAAGTGTCTACCTTCATCACTCTAGGTTAGTACCTTCCAATTAATTGTTCTTATCCATTTTAATTTTTCAGTCATTCAGTTGTTTCCGACACATGATCTAATGGACTGCAGCACGCCAGGCACATCTTGTGTCGGGGTGTGCTAATTCACAAGGTTTTCATGGCATATATACTGGAGTGGGTTGCTAGTTCCTTTTCCACTGGACTGTGATCTGTCTGACCTCTCTGCTAAGACCTGTCCATCTTGGGTAACCCTACATGATGTAGTTCACAGCTTCATTGAAGTACACAAGCCCCTTCACCAGGACAAAGTAGTGATCCAAAACGGGATCCGTTTTAATAGAATTTTAATGATGGTAGAGAATGTAGTTACATAGTAATTGAGGTTAAAAAAATACTTTCAGTCCATCAAGTTCAACCTTTTAAGATCTCCTCTGATCTGCAATATGAGGATTAATTGTTAATTCATTGAATCCAGAGGAATGCAAAAAAAAAAAAAGTGAAACTTAGCCAGTCGTCTCAAAGGGAAAAAAATAATAATTACTTCTTGACCCCAGATACTGGTGATCGGATTCCTCCCTGGATCAATATTCTCTATTTATCCAGGATTACCCTGAATGCCCTTTTTGATAAGAAATAAATCCAGTCCCCTTTTAAAGTTATCTATCGAATCCGCTGTCACCACCTCCTTTGGTAGAGAATTCCACAGATTAACCACCATTACTGTGAAGAATCCCTTTCTTTTTTTGAGGTGGAATCTTTTTACCTCTTACCTCAAAGGATGTCCTTGTGTCAGTTGGAAATCTCTTGGCACAAAAAGCTCACTTTACAAATCTTTATACTGACCCTGGATGTATTTAAATAAGATAACCATATCTCCTCTTAGACGCCTTTATTCTAGAAAAAAATAGCTTCATTTGGTTAGTCTTTCTTCATAACTTAAACCCTCCATTCCCCTAATTAGTTTTGTTGCCCTTCTCTTTACCCTTTTCAACTCTAAAATGTCCTTTTTATGAAGTGGTGCCCAAAACTGTACTCCATATTCCAACTGAGGGTGTACTAGGGATTTGTCTAGTGGCAGAATTGTATTTGCTTCCCTTGCTTCTATACCCTTCTTAATACATGCTAATATGTTATTTGCCTTTGCAGCTGCTGCTTGGCATTGAGCACTGTTACCTAGGTGGTTGTCCACAAGTACTCCCAAATCCCTTTCAATATCTGATACCCCTATATTTGCTCCATTAAGATTATACATTGCATGGCTATTTTTCCTTCCCAGATGCATAACTTTACATTTATTCGTATTAAATCTCATCTGCCATTTAGCTGCCCATTCCTATATTTTATGTAAATCCCTTTGAAGGGAAAATACATCATTACCTGATTTAATTACCTTGCACAAGTTGGTGTCATCAGCAAAAATGGAGACACTGCTTTCCAATACTACTTCTAAGTCATTAATAGAAATGTTAAGAAGGAGAGGACCTAATACTGAACCCTGAGGAACCCCACTTACCACATTAGTCCAATCCGAGTATGTTCCATTTACCACAACCCTTTGCTTCCTGTCTTTTAGCCAGCTCTCCATACATGAGCAGATATTGACTTCAATTTCTGTATCCCTTAGTTTGCACAATAGTCTTCCATGTGGCACTATATCAAAAGCCTTTGCAAAATTCCAAAAGACTACATCCACTTAATGGACTTACCTCCTCATAGAAACTAATTAGATTTGTTTGACATGACCTATCCCTCCTAAATCCATGTTGACCCCTACTTATAATCCTGTTCAATTGATTTTTTTTTTTTTTAATATACAACTAATTAATTAATAGTTAATCCGCATATTGCAGATCATAGGAGATCTTAAAAGGTTGAACTTGATGGACTGAAAGTCTGTTTTCAACCTTAAATACTATGGGCCTCATTCTATTAACGGCCGTAGGAGATCCGTGGCCGCAAGGACCGGCCGCAGGCTATTTGCCTATTCTATTCCCTTGTGGCTGAGGGCTCCGGCAGGCTTGCGCCCGGCGCCCTGTTATCCCTTGCGGCCACAAGCACCGCAGGAAAGCCTGTGATCTTACACGGCTGCAAGAGTTTCGGCCGCAAGAAAGCCACGGTTGCCATTCAAATGCTATGTAAACCCTCTCGTCATGGCCGTAATTATCTAAAACCGAGCCGCAGCTTACTTGCACCAAAAAGGTCCCGCTAGCACCCAGTTAAGCACATAATATAGCCATCCTGCACTTTGATGAGACGATAAAGTGATTGGAGGTGTTAGCATTCATAACATTCCCCTACACTCAAATCTGAAAATCCTTTTTAGTTTAATTCATGTCAAATGTCCATGGCCAAAGTCCCAAGGGCTTTGAGCACCTCAGACCCGCAAAGGCTGCGGGATTAGCCTCCGTCAAGTCCGTAAATGGGTAAAATAGACCCACGGGTCGTAAAGGGCTTACTTACAAGTCGTAGCATAGAAAACCCATCCTGTACTGTGCGGGCTTGGAGGGACATCCGCCCTCCAAGCCCGCACGGGCTTGAATAAGGAGCTACGGGCTTGATCATTGAAGTCTTTGGGACTTGGACGGATTTTAAAATCAAAGTACAATTTGGCGATGTGCAAGCTTGAGAATGTTTTGCTATTAATCCTCATGCCCTCCCATTATGTTCCCCATCATTTACAGTGCTTTGCAGTGCTGTATTGAATATATATTGGCTTCTACAATGCTTTGTTTGCGGCCCTCAACCTCCGAACCCGTACGGGTTTTAACAAGGACGAGCCGCGGGACTACGGGACGGAAAATAAACCGTAAATGATATATCGGATTTGGGCGATGTGCAAGCTTGAGAGGGTGTTGCGATTAATCCTCATGTCCCCCATTATGATGCCTAGCATTTACTGAGCTTTACAGTGCCATCTTGAATTTATATTTGCATTTACAGTTTTCTGACTTTGCGGCCGGAAAACAAGATTTACGTGCGCAGGAAAAACTTTTGCGGCCGTTTGCATGATGAGTGGTCGGCCGTAAGGGGTATATCCTTGCGGCGCTGTCCATTTGAATAGCAAGGTAGCAGTAGCTCTACACGGGGCCGGAAGATGGCCGCAAGGAATCGGAGCTTTGCGTCCATTTTACGGCCGTTAATAGAATGAGGCCTCCTGTGTTGAGTGAATCGTGAAAAATTAGATATAATGGTTTTGCTTTTACAGAGCCTCAGTACCTGGGTCTTTATTAACATTTATTTTTTCCAACCTCTTTTGAATGTCTTCCTGCATTAACCAATTATTTGGTGCAGGTAGTGTAGCCCCATTATGTTGCAGTGACCCAATCACTGGTACCTCCCTTGTGTATACTGAAGAAAAAAACATATTTAGCTCATCTGCCTTTTCCTGATCACTAATTATCAGATGGCCTGTGTCACATTGTAATGTTCCTATAGCTTCCTTTCTGGCCTTCTTTCCATTAATATATTTAAAAAATATTTTAGGGTTAGTCTTACTCTCTTTTGCAACTCCTATTTAATTTTCTATTTTAGCCAGTCTAATAGCCCTTTTGCAATCCTTGTTGATTTCCTTGTACATACATAAGGCCGACTCTGTCCCCTCTTGTTTGTGTAATTTAAATGCCTGTTCTTTACTTTGATTTTTAAATCATGGTTAAGCCACATTGGATGGGATTTACTCCTTTTACTTTTATTCCCACATGGTATATGCCGATGTGTATGCATATTTAGTAAAGGATTTAAATGTTGTCCATTTATGTTCAGTATTTTTACGTATCCGTTCTCTGTCCCAGTCTATATTTGTATTGCTGCCCTTACACCATTAAAATCTGCCCTTTTAAATTTAAGAGTTTTTGTTGGCCCCTTACAAATTTTTTTTTTTTTTTGTTAAATGAGACTGTGTTGTGATCACTGTTTCCCAAAGGTTGCCCTATTTCAACATTTAATACTATATCAATAGAGATGTCGCGAATAGTTCGCCGGCTGACTTTTTTCGGCGAACATAGCATGTTCGCGTTCGCGGCGAACTGCGAACATATGCGAGATTCGACCCGCCCCCAATACTTTATCATTGAGCAAACTTTGACCCTGCATGTCACAGTCAGCAGACACATTCCAGCCAATCAGCAGCATACACTCCCTTCTACACCCTTTTACCTCATGGACAGCAGCCATTTTGGAATCATAAGTACCTTGCAGTCTTACTGAGAGGAGGGACAGTGTAGGTGATACTAATTCAATAGGGAAAACCATAGCTAGGCAAGTTTATTCAGTGTCCAGTGCAGTGCTGAAGGACTCTTATGCATTATTATTATTACTAGCGTATTGCAATGAGATGTGTATGTTTGGAAAGTTGTATAGTTATTTATATACATATGGACCAGTTTGCTCCATAAAGAAGTAGTCCGTATTAACGGCTCGCATCGCTATGCGAGGTTCGCCTGCAATGAGCGCCTCTGTGTACTGTCAGTGTGCTTGGTGCTGTGAGTCTGTGTGTACTGTCAGTGTGCTTGATGCTGTAGGTCTGTGTGCACTGCCAGTGTACTTGGTGCTATGGGTCTGTGTGTACTGTCAGTGTGCTTGGTGCTGTAGATCTGTGTGCACTGTCAGTGTACTTGGTGCTATGGGTCTGTGTGCACTGTCAGTGTTCTTGGTGCTGTAGTTCTGTGTGCACTGCCAGTGTACTTGGTGCTATGGGTCTGTGTGTACTGTCAGTGTACTTGGTGCTTTAGGTCTGTGTGCACTGCCAGTGTACTTGGTGCTATGGGTCTGTGTGTACTGTCAGTGTGCTTGGTGCTGTAGGTCTGTGTGCACTGTCAGTGTACTTGGTGCTATGGGTCTGTGTGCACTGTCAGTGTTCTTGGTGCTGTAGTTCTGTGTGCACTGCCAGTGTACTTGGTGCTATGGGTCTGTGTGTACTGTCAGTGTACTTGGTGCTTTAGGTCTGTGTGCACTGCCAGTGTACTTGGTGCTATGGGTCTGTGTGTACTGTCAGTGTGCTTGGTGCTGTAGGTCTGTGTGCACTGTCAGTGTACTTGGTGCTATGGGTCTGTGTGCACTGTCAGTGTTCTTGGTGCTGTAGTTCTGTGTGCACTGCCAGTGTACTTGGTGCTATGGGTCTGTGTGTACTGTCAGTGTACTTGGTGCTGTAGTTCTGTGTGCACTGCCAGTGTACTTGGTGCTATGGGTCTGTGTGCACTGCCAGTGTGCTTGGTGCTTTAGGTCTGTGTGTACTGTCAGTGTACTTGGTGCTGTAGGTCTGTGTGTACTGTCAGTGTGCTTGGTGCTGTAGGTCTGTGTGTACTGTCAGTGTGCTTGGTGCTGTAGGTTTGTGTGTACTGTCAGTGTGCTTGGTGCTGTGAGTCTGTGTGTACTGTCAGTGTGCTTGGTGCTGTAGGTCTGTGTGTACTGTCAGTGTACTTGGTGCTGTATATATGTGTGTACTATCAGTGTACTTGGCGCTGTGGGTCAATGTGTACTGTCAGTGTACTTGGTGCTGTAGGTCTGTTTGCACTGCCAGTGTACTTGGTGCTGTATATCTGTGTGTACTGTCAGTGTACTTGGTGCTGTGAGTCTGTGTGCACTGCCAGTGTGCTTGGTGCTGTAGGTCTGTGTGTACTGTCAGTGTACTTGGTGCTATATGTCTATGTGTACTGTCAGTGTGCTTGGTGCTGTAGGTCTGTGTGTACTGTCAGTGAGCTTGGTGCTATATGTCTATGTGTACTGTCAGTGTGCTTGGTGCTGTAGGTCTGTGTGTACTGTCAGTGAGCTTGGTGCTGTAGTTCTGTGTGTACTGTCAGTGTACTTGGTGCTATGGGTCTGTGTGCACTGCCAGTGTACTTGTTGCTGTAGGTCTGTGTGTACTGTCAGTGTGCTTGGTGCTATAGGTCTATGTGTACTGTCAGTGTGCTTGGTGCTGTAGGTCTGTGTGTACTGTCAGTGTACTTGCTGCTGTTAATCTGTGTGTACTGTCAGTGTGCTTGGTGCTTTAGGTCTGTGTGCACTGCCAGTGTACTTGGTGCTATGGGTCTGTGTGTACTGTCAGTGTGCTTGGTGCTGTAGGTCTGTGTGCAAACAAGGTTCACAGCTCTTCAACACAATGCTTCCAAATAGGTAAAGTCTATTAATTTATTAATGTATTACATGTTTACTATTACACACAAAACAACATTAGTTCAGTTACAATAACATTGCCGTCATTTTTTGACGGGCAAGTCGCTAGTGTAATAATAAACACCACATGAACATGGCGACAACTCTCTTGTGGGATTCAGGTACGTCCACGGATTCATCCTCCATATATCTGAATAAGCCAGGAATGATATACAGCGGCCCACGGCGCTCATTGCCAAAGTGGTCCGTATTAACGTCTCGCCTCGCTATGCGAGGCTCGCCTGCAATGAACGCCTGCTGCGCTATTTCCAAAGTGGTCCGTATTAACGGCTCGCCTCGCTATGCGAGGCTCGCCTGCAATGAGCACCTGCGGCGCTCATTGCCAAAGTGGTCCGTATTAACTTACCCTGTTTCTCTTCCCCCCTCTGCCCTGCGTCTTCCTCCCCCTCTCCACGGTGTCTTCCTCCCCCTCTCCCCTCTCCTGTGTCTTCCTCTCCCTCTCCCCTGTGTTTCCTCTCCCTCTCTCCTCCCCTGTTAGCTTCTATACGCATACATACATACGAAATCTGGGGGGGGGGGGTTACCCCTTACCCCCCCCCCCCCCAGTTCCAACACCCATATGTGTACTGTATAATATTGTATTGCATTATGTTATATTATATCACTAGCGACTTGCCTGGCACAAATGATGGGGCAATAAAGTTTGAAGCCATGGCAATGCTGTTTGCCACACAATGTGATGCTTTTTGAACTCTGAGGACCTTCGGCGCTCATTGTGAGTCTCTTCCCTCGTGTCCTTCATGTTTCGTGCTTTGCAACGATCAATCTTTGGCGCTCATCGCAAAGACAGATATATAAGTACAGTGTTAAATATATAATTTTTTTTCTGCAGTGTAAATTAAAAAATGTATTCAGGTCTCAGAGCATAATAAAGTGATTTAGATTTGTAACTGCTTTGAGAGTGCTATCGCTGGCAGCCAATGAGCAGTAATCCAGATATATAACTGCAGAGTAAAAAGTAAAACATTTTAGTGTAGTGTAAAGTCTACATTTTTATTTTCCATTTCTAATTAATACTTATTAAATGAATGCACGATAATACCTATTGTGAATGAACAAATGTATTAGGAAGTGCGAAGCGTTAATGTATGTAAAGTAACCGCAGTGTAAAATATGCTATTAAGCGTATTTTTTTTATATATTTTTTTTTTTAATAATAATTAATTAATTAATTACTAAAATACTTTACCTCTTTGTAATTAATATATCCAGTGATCAATAACCTGAAGAGCTAACAATCAGTTTTGATTTTCCTGCAGCTTACAGTGTACATTTGGACTGTTGGTGACCCGAGGTGTAAGTGTCAGCAATGTGCGCAGTGCACGAGGGGAAACCGCTTGTATAGTCGTGTAACGCGCCATTTTAGATTTGTAATGTTATTAGTTGCAAGTTAGTGTTGTAAAATGGCGGCGATTGTGTATGTGTTATGCGGCTCGCCAGCAGTTTCCATTATTTATAATAGTGTATTTTGTACCTCGTCTGTTCCTAGGTAAAAGTCTTACATGGCTGGCGATGTTTTGCGCGGTTTGGGGTCGTGTAGCCTCGTTTTCATTTTTTCCGGGCGCCATTTTTTTTGTCGCTTAGCCAATTTACAAGTGCCAACTGGGGAAGACGTTACAGATATCACATATATAGTTGTGAGCAGGCGGGTTGTTGCTAACGCTGCGGGCTTGCGAAGCGAGGGCCAGAGTTGCTGGCAAGGAGCGCCGAAGGCTCCCACGTCGGCGGCAATGAGCCGCAGGCGGGACTTACACCATCAAATTTACGGACTTACCATCCAAAAATACGGGACTTAGAAAAAAAAACATTACGAGCTCACAAAAATACGACCTTAACGCCCGAACCACATGCACTTAAAAACATTAAAAACACAATAAATACACACAACAAACACATAAAAAGCTTACCCACAGCAAGGCGGGCACCGAGGACCTCTGCAAGTGAAGTTACACCTCCATTTAAGTCCAAATTCATGAGTTTAGACACCCGAAAATCACCTAAGTGAGAGAAAAAATGGCCCTTGAAAAAAAGAAAACGAGGCTACAGGACCCTAAACACGCAAAACACATACGGATTTTCCTAAAAAGCCGTACGAGGTAAAGATACAAGGACGCTAAATCATCCACACCCACGTACCACATACACATTCCCCGCCATTTTACAACACTAACTTACACAATGCGGAAGTACCCAGCTACCCTAACGGCTTCCCCTCGCGCACGCAGCCTATTTACACTACACACTGCACACATTGCTGACACTTACACAGCAGCTCCACAGCACTGAAAACCTACATTGTATGCTGCAGGAACATGAAAACAGATTGTCAGCTCTTCAGCACAATGCTTCCTGCATATATTACTTACAAATAAGTATATTCATTTAGTAATTATTTCATTAGCATACAAAAATACATTACACAAAAAAAACATTATCACATTAAACATAAAAGCCATTCACTGCGCGCCTCACAACGAGCGCCAGCGCTGCTCATAGCATACAAAGCCTTGCAATAAGCGCAAAAAACACATCACCGCCGACCAAAGAATAACAGCAAAAGCGCCTATCAGAAAAAAAATACAACCAACAGCCTCGCAATGAGCGCCGAAGGATCTCCGACCGCCAACAAAATGAATGTCTCGTCCAAACCATTACCTGCCTTACAATCTTATTGCCGCCATTTTTTGATGGGCAATTAGCTAGTAAATATATAAAGATCAAGATAATAAAAGTATCAGGAAATGTAACACAAAGATGCACGCGCGTCTGAATAATACGACAAATACGGATTTTTGTCATAAGTGATATGATCGCAGTATTGGGTCATAAACCCTAAACACTGGAATCTGTTACATACAATTTACTGATGATGTCATTAATGGGCTTCAAGGGGGGGGGGGGATCTCTTTTCATACTTTTTGAGCGGTGCAAATCCAACATACGCAGAGCGGAAACGCCACATCTGTGGGACACACACAAAGGGGTTCACTTTGGGAGAAAAAAACAAACAAATATGAAATATTTAATAATCATATTTTGATGTTACCAACAGATAAGGAAACAAAACTGAGGTTATTATATCTAATAGTAGCAAGTCTGGGAGTACTGGGAGTAATAATACTGCAGCAGGAGGTCAGGACTAATGTCACCTATAGACCCCCAGACAGATAAAGGTCAGTACTAATGTCCCTCTATAGACCCCCAGTCAGATAAAGGTCAGTACTAATGTCCCTCTATAGACCCCCAGTCAGATAAAGGTCATTACTAATGTCCCTCTATAGACACCCAGTCAGATAAAGGTCAGTACTAATGTCACCTATAGACCCCCAGTCATATAAAGGTCAGTACTAATGTCACTCTATAGACACCCAGTCAGATAAAGGTCAGTACTAATGTCACCTATAGACCCCCAGTCAGATAAAGGTCAGTACTAATGTCCCTCTATAGACACCGTCATATAAAGGTCATTACTAATGTCCCTCTATAGACACCCAGTCAGATAAAGGTCAGTACTAATGTCACCTATAGACCCCCAGTCATATAAAGGTCAGTACTAATGTCACTCTATAGACACCCAGTCAGATAAAGGTCAGTACTAATGTCCCTCTATAGACACCCAGTCAGCTAAAGGTCAGTACTAATGTCCCTCTATAGACACCCAGTCAGATAAAGGTCATTACTAATGTCCCTCTATAGACACCCAGTCAGATAAAGGTCAGTACTAATGTCCCTCTATAGACCCCCAGTCAGATAAAGGTCATTACTAATGTCCCTCTATAGACACCCAGTCAGCTAAAGGTCAGTACTAATGTCCCTCTATAGACACCCAGTTAGATAAAGGTCATTACTAATGTCCCTCTATAGACACCCAGTCAGATAAAGGTCATTACTAATGTCCCTCTATAGATACCCAGTCAGCTAAAGGTCATTACTAATGTCCCTCTATAGACACCCAGTTAGATAAAGGTCAGTACTAATGTCCCTCTATAGACCCCCAGTCATATAAAGGTCATTACTAATGTCCCTCTATAGACACCCAGTCAGATAAAGGTCAGTACTAATGTCACCTATAGACCCCCAGTCATATAAAGGTCAGTACTAATGTCACTCTATAGACACCCAGTCAGCTAAAGGTCAGTACTAATGTCCCTCTATAGACACCCAGTCAGATAAAGGTCATTACTAATGTCCCTCTATAGACACCCAGTCAGATAAAGGTCAGTACTAATGTCCCTCTATAGACCCCCAGTCAGATAAAGGTCATTACTAATGTCCCTCTATAGACACCCAGTCAGATAAAGGTCAGTACTAATGTCACCTATAGACCCCCAGTCATATAAAGGTCAGTACTAATGTCACTCTATAGACACCCAGTCAGATAAAGGTCAGTACTAATGTCCCTCTATAGACCCCCAGTCATTTAAAGGTCATTACTAATGTCCCTCTATAGACACCCAGTCAGATAAAGGTCAGTACTAATGTCACCTATAGACCCCCAGTCAAATAAAGGTCAGTACTAATGTCACTCTATAGACACCCAGTCAGATAAAGGTCAGTACTAATGTCACCTATAGACCCCCAGTCATGTAAGGTGTAACCCTTACACTACCTGATCGATACAACATCATACCTGATGTTTTAAAGCACGTTATTCCAAACAATTTAGGAATGTTAGGTAATTTATGCCCTTTATGGCTTAAAACCAGACTCTGTATCAACTATGTAATTTTCCGTGGGAGTTTTGCCATGGATCCCCCTCCGGCATGCCACAGTCCAGTTGTTAGACCCCTTGAAACAACTTTCCCATCACTATTGTGGCCAGAAAGAGTCCCTGTGGGTTTTAAAATTCGCCTGCCCATTGAAGTCTATGGCAGTTCGTGAACATTTGCGGAGGTTCGCGTTTGCGAACCGAAAATTTTAGGTTCGCGACATCACTATATATCAATATTATTTGTGATGACTAAATCTAAGATAGCTTAATTTCTACTAGATTCTTGTATAATCTGGGCCCGATAATGATCCTGGAGTGTACTCAAGAACCTGATCCCCTTAGCTGAACTGCTGGTCTCATTTATCCAGTTTATTTCAGGGTAATTAAAGTTGCCCATTATTAGAACTTGTCCATGCTTAGCTGCATTTCCAATCTGTAACAATAATTGTATTTACTCGCTTTCAATTATGTTTGGGGGTTTATAGCATACTGACCCAAATCTACCGCTCCACACCAGATCTATCCCCCCATCCTCCTAACACACGTCTCCAACTGCCTCTCTAGCATATCCTCTTGGATGCCCACCCATCATCTCAAACTCAACATGTCTAAAACTGAACTCCTAATATTTCCTCTCTCTCCCACAGCGTCAATTCCTCACATCTCTCTCACTGTCAACAACAACATCATCACCCCCTCCTCCCAAGCCCGTTGTCTTGGAGTTCTACTGGATCCCGTTGTGTCTTTCATCCCTCACATACAATCACTAACTAAATTGTCTTCTCCATTTAAAAAACATCTCTAGAATTCGTCGCTATCTTACACAAGACACAACTAAAATCCTTATACACTATCTCCTCATCTCTCGACTAGACTACTGCAACTCGCTTCTTGTTGGCCTACCCACCACCAGACTATCTCCACTTCAATCCATTATGAATGCATCTGCTAGACTCATCTTCCGTACACAACATTCAGTGTTGTCATCACCTCTCTGTCAATCACTTTACTGGCTTCCCTTAGCCTCAAGAATACAATTTAAAATCATGACCCTAATTTACAAAGCCCTCAACAATAATGCTCCCCCTTACATCTCTGCTCTCATCTCCAAATACTCCCCCACCCACCCTCTTCGCTCTGCTAATCCCTTCTTCTTTCTACAACTGTTGTCACCTCCTCTCACTCCTGCCTCCAGGACTTTTTCTCGTGCTGCTCATAGTCTCTGGAACTCCTTGCCTCACTCCACCAGATTATCCTCTTGCTTCAAAACATTTAAAACCTCACTTGAAAAAGCATCTCTTTAAAGAAGGGTATCCCCTTACACCCTAACACACTTATCACCTCACTCTCCCTCTTTTACCACTCACTATACCTTAGATTGTAAGTCTGCAATTTTCTATCCTAAGTACTTTGGGAATTCACCATGGACATTGGATTCCTAACTCAAAGACAGGGCCCAACTTCCTTTATTATATGTTAATCTTTATTTATCTTTGTCTGAACTTAATTTATGTACAGCGCTACGGAATATGTCGGCGCGTTATAAATAAACTATAACTATAATAATAATACTCCTACCAATATTGTTTTGGAATTTGCGTCTCATCTATTTAACTCTACCCACAAACATTCAAAAATTAGTGCTAGTTCCAGCATAAATATCTTCTCTGACTATACTCCTAAATTCAAGCTTAATATACAGACAAATCCCTCCTCCTCTTTTACCATTGCCCCTATCTTTCCTAAATATGTTATAACTATCCAGATTAACAGTCCAGTCATGAGATTCATCCCACCATGTTTCGGTAATGCCTATTAAATCCCATTTTTCGTTAATTGCCAATAATTCTAGTTCTCCCATTTATCCTGGCAAGCTTCTGGCATTAGCAAACACACATCCTTTATTATAAGTTTGTAGTTTGGTGGTGCTTGCCTTTGTACTTCATTCACTTAGTAATACCTCCCTATTGACTATACTAACCCTCCCCCATCTCCTCCCCCATGAGTAGTTCATTCATCCCTTATCCCCTCTACATTTTCTACCCCATTACATTCATCTAGTCCCTCCTGCCCATTTATTAGTTTAAAAACTCCTCCAGACTTTCTACCATCCTCTCCCCTAGCACAAAAGCTCCCTCATCATGATGTCATAGTTTGGCTTTCCATGTAATTATTTATTTGTTTCTGACATCTTTTAATTAAAAGTTGAAAAAAAGGCTTGGTCATTTGCAAATATGCGCAGGTAAGAGGTAGGTAATTGGGTAACAGAGAACAGGAATCTGTCTGCAGCGAGAGCTGAGAAATAACTCTGCTCACCTGGCTTCTCTCTAGCTCTGACTAACACCATCAGCCCCTTCCAAGACACCCCAAGTAAATTCAAATAAAACTACTCTTTATTTAGACTGATAAGGATAATCAGGGCGTTTTTCTGCTCTATTTTAGTAACCAAGGCTGAACCCTGGCACTGCAGCCTGTGTTTTGTATAGCAGTATGACTGCATTTTATGTACGGACCATTGCATTCTGGAGAATATTTTTTAATTTCAATCAAAATTAATCGCTTGTAGACTTTTATTAACATTTTAGTGAAATACATGTGATATTTTCTGCTTACTTGCTTTATTTTGGCACTCATTTAGTTCAGTATAGGGCTGCCATTTTGTCTCTCACATTCTCCCTTACTGTTATCAGTTTTGGTATAGAATATTCACAGCTGATGTAACTGTTGTACACAACCACAATGCTGGGCAGGCTCTATTTACATGACAGGGTAGCCAGTAAAGGAACACTTTAATAAAGAAATGTACAAATGTAATAATACATATTATTGTATGACATTATTATTGTTCATCCTTTAATAAAAAAGTTATTAGAATTACATAATGTATATGTATACATATCAATAACAAGTACACAATGCTTGTGCATATATTTTAAACTATATATATATATATATATATATATATATATACTGTATATATATATATATATATATATATATTAAAAAAAACAATATATATATATATATATATATATATATAATCAGAGTATTGCAGTATATAGTGATACCTTTTTTATTGGACAGACATATTCATAGTTTTCATGATGAGCTTTCGAGAGCGGACCTCTCTTTGTCGAGTCAGAGTCAATACTAATTAAAGATTCCCAAATGAAGCAAAAAAATTCCAAGATTCACAAATAATGTTCTGTTCAGCATATATATATATATATATATATATAAATAAATATATATATATCACATATATAGTTGTCGTACTGCAAGTTGTTGCCCCTGCAGTTGTGGCCCGCATCTGCGGCTCTCATGATGAGCACCTTCGGCCCGTGGGACTTTGAGACGGCAATAAGCTGTGCAGGAGCTCATCGCGAAGACCGCAGGACTTAGGCTGCAATGAGAGCAGAAGGAGCTCATTGCAGGCCTCGCGATGAGCGCTGTAGGCGCTCATCGAGAGGCCTGTAGGACTTAGTCTGAGGCTGCAATGAGCGCCGCAGTACTGAAGCCCATAGATGCAACTGCGGACCTCGCAAAACAAGGGCCTCAGATGCTGCCCTGAACTAAATTACGAATTTAGCGGGTGAACCACGGAATTCGAAAGATTAACAAGAAACCCCAAATATGCCTCAAATTCACTTACACACTCACACACAGCACAGGGAGCCTGAGAGTGAGGTTGCAAGATAATTTGAGGCATATTTAGCATTTTTACACAATCGAAAATGTTGAAGCAAGAAAAAAAATGGCGGCCGAAAAAAGTAAGAGGATGAAAACGAGGCCGAAGGGAGTAAAAAAAGAGCCCCAAGCCAGTAACACTTCACCCAAGCCAATAACACTTCACCCAAGGCAGTAGCACTTAACACAAGTCAGTAACACTCATCCTGAGGCCCCTAAACTATACAGGGGGGCAAGAAGCACGCCATGAGCACCAAAAGTGATCATTGCAAAGCAGGAAAGTTTTGGATTGACAAAAACGTCAATGAGTGGCAAAGCTGCTCATCGCGAGGTCTGCAGAGTACATGGGGGAGAGGCTAGCGATGAGCGCAGAAGGTGCCATTGTGTGGCAAACAGCATTGCCTGGCTTAAAATTGTATTACAGTCATTATTGACGGGCAAGTCGCTAGTATATAAATATATATATATAACAGAACATTATATATACGTATATATATATATATTTATATATATAGAGAGAGAGAGAGAGATTACCGAGCCATCAATATTTTGTTTTTTATTAATGGAAGAGATCTGTGTGCTGTACAATGTTATGTATTACCCTTTTTTCTAAATGTGCTCCTTTCTTGACTGGGAATGAATCACACTAATAGGTTAGACAACCCCTCCTATATTGTAAGTGGAACTTAGCCCAGCTGTGTGGATAGCTGCTCCCCCAAAAGTGACATTATCTGTATATATTCTGTTCCAAATGGCATCTAAACAACATGGAAGAGGATAACAGCGAGGGAGACTGCAGGGGACAAAATGGCAGGCCCTATACTGAGTAATATTAGTGGCAAAATGCAATATATTTTACTAAAATGCTTCTAAAAAAGTATAGAAAATGTTTATTCAATGTAAAAAAATTCCAGAGTTCAGTAGTTCGTTATTTTTTTCTTGGTGGTATGATATTGCCTTGGTGGAATTTTATTGATTCTTGGTTGTAGGTAACCCTTAAGGGGATATTAGTCACTGAAGGGGGTTAGCAGTGGTTTTGTGGTTAACCCATTTACCCATACACCCATGTTGGGGAGACAACTGTACAGTGTTCTTTACACAGCAGATTTGTCTCTATTAAAGGAGTCATTGACACTGCAAGTACTGTAGAGATCAGGCTAAGTTAAATAATAACGGTGCATTGTCAATACTGATTCCCTCTGGTAAATCAACGTCCACAGACACTTTATTGTAATATTTTTTTGATATTAGCATAGAAAAATCAAGAGGTGCATTGGCCATCCCCAAAACATAAGCTCAAGGGAACCCTGTGACCCGTGAGTAATTACACCACCATGCTGTAACTTTCCGTTCATCCCCATATGTGGGCAAGCACCCTCATCCTAAGCTGTGACGAAAGCCAGTGTAATCTCCATGAAACATGCGTCAGGAGGGAGGGCAATTAGATCAGTCTAGTGCCCAAGTGGCACGAGGAATGGAAGCACAATCTTTTATATGCTATCCCGCACATATATTAGACTTTGCAAACAAATTAATAACCCCTCGAATTATTAGTCCTAATAAAAAAAAACTAAAAAAACAGGTATAATACAATTACTTGAACGTTCAAATTCCCACTTTCCGTAACTTTATACGCCAAGGGGTATCTGTATTATTTACCAGTACCTGTGCCAGTGACAGCCTATTTCACCTGAATGGCCACAAATACAGCCCCTTATTATTTAAGAGGGCCACAAAAAATCTAACCTTTTTGTTTAATTGTAGTAAAAATGTTCGTCTTTGACTCAATCTGCACAAAATGAAATGGTGGAATCTTGGGTTCCAGCCAAGCGGTTTCTCCAAATGATTTTGTAGCGGCAGAGAGGTTAGAGCTGGAATAATGCAAGTTTTGTAAATCTGAATGATATAACTGATATAAACAAGCTTTGAACAATATCATCCACACAATAACAAAACATTACATATTCAAGAAGAAAAAACATTGTTTAGCACATTAGATCCCTGTCTAATAATTTACTTTATTAAATACAGCTATACAAATAAAGATAATGTAATTCAATCTTTTAATGTATCTAAGCCATGACCTCTGTGCTGATCGTTCTTTTTTCTGCATAGAATATATGGATATCTTTTTGTCCTGTTAACATTTTATTTTAGAAAAAACAGATACCAGTTTCATTATCTAGTTTTTATAGCTTTTTTGCATCCGGCCTTCACCTACAAAAATAATGTGTTATTACTAAATACAAATAATATTTCAAATATCTGCCTAAAAAATCCTTCATAAATAGTATGCATTCAAAAATCAACACAAATAAAGCTATATTTTTGTTCTGTTTTTCAAGTGGATGTCGCTATTTTAGGTATTTTGCTTGTATTGTTCTTACACTTGAAGATGGATAACAAACGCTACACTTAACGACAGTACATACAATTTGAATACACTCGCCCCTATTTAATTGCCTAAATCACAATTACATGAGCCGTAATGGAGCTGGTAAATGTTACTGTTATGAGTACTAGATAGGACTCTCTAGGGGGTTAAACATCTGTTTGTAACACTGCAAAAGCAAATAAACACTCACTACTGTACATAAAAATACTGGGAAAGCAATGACATGCATTACAATTAATTGCACAACAGACTCCAGCTCGCAAATCTGCAATAAAAAAAATATTTGTTTATGTTTTATTTCCGATCCTGGGAATCAAAAAGTAAATACATATAATGAGACCTGCATGGACTAGAACAGTTGCTTTATTGATTTCTACATTTCTGGATTGCAAGTTTGATTGCAAATTGGACTTCTAAACGCTAATTTATTGAAATTTAAACTCCATGTTTTACTGACGTCATGATGACGGTCTCATTTGCAGTTGGCTCGGTCTATAATATAATTTACAGGCTTGCTTAATTGATCATGCCCTGAAATGCTATGTTCGAGTTCATGGTTTGCATGATGGGACTGTAAGCATGTGATTGTGGGCTTGAGTCAATAGAATACATCTATGTGTAAAATAATTAGAATCCAGCAGCCAAAATGTCGGGTTACATGTCATTACGGGCTTGGAATTAAATAGGGGTCATTGTTCGGATTAGAGTTCTTCTCTAACCCTACTGCCTAATTGGTTTGGTTAGTGTTATTACATGGACCAGATAGACTACTGCTTTTGTATGAGTATGTTAAGAAAAACCCTGAAGGACTCTTACCACCATGGAAAAAACATTTGATAGTTTTCTACAGGATTTTTATTTTGCTTTCAGATGAATCATTGCCAGCAACTTGCCCTTTTAGCTTTCCTGAGTGTTACTGAAATAGATGTATGGAAAAGGTTTATTTTAACCATGATATATAAAATACTTTTTTTGAAAGAAAGAAATTATTTGTTATATACTGTAAGGGTGGACATATCCTCGAAGCCAGGGCCTCTGAAGATTTTACTTCGGGCTTGTAAATGTTTTTTTCTAAATTAAAATGAATTCATGGCTGTAACAGCTTCTTAGCTCCTAAATATTACAAATGTGTGTGTAATATATATATATATATATATATATATATATATATATATATATATATTTATATTTATTTAATTATAGTATATAAATAGTACATTTTTGTTCACATTTGAATGTCTAAAACAAGTTGAAAAACTTGCTTCCTGCTCAGAATTCTGTGAAATACAGTTATTACACTGCACTCTGGGAAGCTGAGCAGGAACATACAAATGTGCCCACAAATGCTTTGTTCTTCTATCCATAACCATTTTAAACATGGCTTCCTGATATATTTGGAGCTGGGCTCTGGACTGCAGTGAAGGAGGGAGTATGGAATAAAAGATATGTAACTGACCCTGATCCTTGTTGAGAGACAACTCTCCTGTTCTCCAGGGGATCACCCTACACTATATCAGCATCCACACATTGGGTTAGGACAGGAAGGGTACATTCACACACAAACTAGTAGGAGAAGCAGACGCATGCTACATTTATTGGTTACTGTGGAGACAGTAATGCTTATAAAGCTGACGGCAAGCCTTGTTTACCCATTGAAGAAGACGTCTAGCTATGTAGAAACGCATGTATCCTTACACAGGAGAGTTGTCTCTCAACAAGGATCAGGGTCAGTTATATATATTTTATTCCATACTCCCTCCCTCACTGCAGTCCAGAGCCCAGCTCAAAATATATCATATGCCTAATAGATGGCTATCAGCCCATAAGTGTTGATAAACTTGAAAATGACCAACAACTGAGAACTAGAAAGTTCTGCCGCCCTCTATAAAGAGGGTTGGAGGTAATAAGGGGAAAATGATTGAGAACTGGATAGTTCTGTTACACGTATACACACACATTTATAGGGGAGAGATAGTATTGCCCCTACAATGTGAGAATACAAACATCCTTTGTGGCAATATTTCTCAAAAAGGTAGCCCATTTTTAACCTTCCTTTTTTCCAATCCTGGATTTTTTAATTGTTTTTAAATTCGCTGTTATGATTAAGATTCATTAAAGATTGTTAAATGATATTTACCCTCATTGTCCTAAAATATGTGGAAAACACCTTGGGAACTAGCATTTCTGTTTTTTGTCATCTTAACAAACCATTGAACTTAAGGCTGTAATGTAACAAAATAGATTAAAAAAAATAAACTTTTGCAAAGCATTGGATACAGCAGAAAGAGTGTGGTGGTCATGCAGCTTTATAGATGACTAATAGTCTACATAAATGTTTTAAAGACAATCATGAAGAGGAGATAGAGAGGGTAAGACAAGTAAACATGGTAAAGTCAGTCAGTAGCAGGCAGCAAACATGACCTACAGTAAGCATTCGTGACATGATACGTTGCTCTAACAGGAAAAGAAGATACACAATAACAAAGGACACATACACCGTGTTACAACCTACAATGATGATGGAGTATAGAGGATCCTAGTCCTCTTTTCTCCTGTAGGTTTTAGACCTAAGATTTGGGTGACTCAGACCAATGGACCTTCTTTGCGGATGCAAGAGCATAAGTCCCAGCTTAAGGTAGTGTGCGCTGGGAAAACCTGGCAGGGAGTCAGAAACGACCTCCTCTACTAGCATATGCCCTTGGGTCAATAATACACCTGCACACAAAGTCTTGATGAAAATTATGAACCATGTTTTATTTTAGAACAGCATATTTAACCACATCACACAAGAATGGGGGAAGTGGCTACCGTTATCCAGCCCCAAATGACGTCTGGCCAATCATGAAGGGGAACTGTGCGTGAACCAATAGTCCCCTCCCAGGTCCGCCCACTAGGCGAGGCCAACTAATTAATTTGGGCTTTGAAGGTCCAGGGGAAAGCATGTCTTTTACTCTCCTGTGCCCATGCTATAAAGGCTGAGAAGCCTTCAGGCCATCCCATTGTTTCTGGGTGCCTGCCTGTCTGCTCTCCAGCTGTGAGCTTCCCATTGTTAGTTCTATGCTGGCTACTTAGCTAATGGGATTAACAGGCCTTTGGGAACAAAGGAGGCTTGCCCTATTCAATGGCTTCCCCTCTACAATATAATGACATACTAATATAATAACATACATTCATATTTACAAATACAACACACAATGTTTCACACACATACAACCAACACATCCCACCAGCTCCCTCACATGACACCCATTACAATGAGCCTAAACATGGAAGGGATGGGGATATGCTTAGGGGTAAACTTATAATACTTTATCCCCTAGACCACACCACAACAATATATCCATAACAAGTGGGCCCCAAACCTTTTGTTCTTCCCCATGTCAACAGCATGTGGAAGATAACCCAGCCCAGAATGGCCACTGCAGCCAGTCACAAAATGGCCCCAGCATAGTTCACACCAAATCCAATATGGCCACTGGCTGATTCATGACACACCGGATGGGGTATTACCAGGCCACAGCTTTATTATACAAATATATAATAATACATAACAAGAGGCAGCTGAAAAGCCCCCAGCGGAAGGAGCTCACCCTTCCCAGAGGCCCAATGAAACCCTGTGTCCAGGAGACCTCTGGAACCAACTACCAGATACCATACCAACCAATGAGCTCCAACTTAGGTGATGCAGTGCCCCCGCCACCCACAGCCCACCGGGCTATGCACCACCAAAACACTCTTGGGCCTGGATAATACCCACCTTCAGGGAATACTGTATGTGAATAAAGAAATACCCACCTAGTTAAAATGAACTCCATCTTTAAAGAAAAATGTATTAGCCTCTGGGGTCTTGAAGTCTCTGTGCCTAATGGACAACCCACCCGCCTTCCGAATACATGATTGCATAATCTTGTTAAGCCTAAGCCTGACTTTATTCAGTTTTATGGGATCAATCGCCCTTCTCCCCCTTAACCTAGGAGTAATGTGAGACCATATGATTAGCAAACCCGGGAATAACTCTAGTAACCGAATAATGTCCCTCTTCATGATTCTAATCAATTCCTTCATATGCATGAAACCCAAATGTTTCACCCTCAAATGAATGAGAAGTATATAGGGAGGAGAAGATACCCTAGCATACCCAACCACAGCGGCTAATAGCTGTTCCCACTTCGTTCCCCGAATACCAAACCACTTCACTAAAACTGCCTCCTCCGGAAAACCCAACTGCCGACCATTATCCTTTATTGATGCCGTCCTTCTGGCCCAATATATGAACGAATGTCCGACAATCCATTAATTCAATGGAGATCCTGAAATAAAACACAATATATAATGAAGTATTACCAGTTTATTCTCATTACAAACAACTCAATACTGGAGCCTACCCGTGCAGTATCCCCTTTACCCAAACTAGCTTCCTTGCTCTGATATTATAAACCCAAACTCCACATGTGTGGTGGGAAATACACAGGATCATGCTCTGCTTCTGGTGCCACTTCCATAAATTTCCTCCAATTGCCGCTAGAAAACGCATCAGCTATGACATTCTTCACCCCTGCGATGTGGGAAGGTCTGACTAGTAAGTTGAATTGCAAGCATTTTAATACCAGTTACCTCAATAGTCTGACTACTGGAGGCAAAGAGGCAGTCGTAGAATTAATTGCATGAACCATGCTTAAATTATCGCAATGGAATGCAAGACTATTCTTAATTATATCCCCCCATAGGAAAATGGCCACTACAATTGGGAACAACTCTAAAAAGGTAAGATTCTTTGTCAATTCTCTGCCCTTCCACTCTGCAGGCCATGCCTCAGCCCACCCCAACCACTAAAGTAAGCTCCAAAGCCCCTAGAGTCTGCCGCATCAGTATACAGTTCTAGAACTTCGATGAAAACCGGCTCCTTTAAGATAAGAATACAAACATTAAAATGCTGCAAGAAAAGATAACAAATGCACAAGTCAGCTTTGTGCTCCGCCGTCACTCTAATGTGGTGAAGAGGTTGGAGCGTCTAATCAGTAGCTAATGATAACCTTCTAGAAAAAAATCCTACCCATTGGGATAATTCTACATGTGAAATTAAGTTTACCTAGCAACGACTGCATAACCTTCAAGGACACTTTCTTAGCTACCAGAGCACTAAGCACATTATCCTATAAATCCACTACTTTGTCCCAGGGGAGCCTACTTTCCATTTTTTCTGTATCTATCTGAATCCCCAGGAAATTCACTGAATGACATGGACCCTCTGTTTTTTCTTCTGCCGGTGGAATGCCAAACTCAGCTGCTATCTCCTGAAAAGCTACCAGTAAACGCCCACACTCCTGCGATTTGGCTGGACCTGCAAATAAAAAGTCATCTAAGAAGTGCAACACCAAAGATAATCATGTTATTTGACCAACCACCCAGTACAAGAAAGTGCTAAACTTTTCAAAATAAGTGCATGAAATAGAGCTCCCCCATGGGCAAACAAAAATCAACAAAATAACAGCCTAACAAATGCTGGGAGTCCGGATGAACCGTCAGCAACCTCAAAGCTACCCGACCGGCACGTCTAACCAGCCTAAAAGCTTGCTTAACAAATGCATAACTGATGACAAGCCTTTATTAATTCCATCATAACTGATAATCCTCTCGGGTATGACAAGTGATGGATAAGCCTAAACAAGCCCAACTCCTTCTTGGGAACTAAACCTAATGGAAAAACCCTTAACTTCTCAATGGGCTCCAACTCAAAAGGACTAGCCATCCTACCCATCCTATATATTGCCACTTTGCTCAAAAGTTTCTTGACCACTAGCCCTGGGTTATCCCTAGCAGATTTTAAGTTAGGAGAGGTCCTTAAATCCTGACCAACTGCAGACAGGATAATAAAACCAAACTCAATACCTGACAACAGTAACCCAGGGTCTGCACCAAGCCAAGAACCTTAGGAAATAACTTCAGACACCCCTGCATCCGTTCTAGCAGCACTGGGCTCTTCCATTTTTGGAGCGGGTTATTTGGACCTTTCCTTTTCTGAAGCAACGAAAAAGTGGTGTACCCTGTCCTGCATTCTGAGCATTCATGATGAAACTTGCACGTCACCCCCCAGTTGCATGAGCCCTCATTAAATGCGAAACAAACCCCTTTCTTGCCTGAGCTACCTACCACCGGTTTAATAGTCGTGACTGCTACTGGGAGAAGAGGGGTAACTATCTTCAATCAACTCCCCATAACCCTATCATCCCATTAAATACTTGGCCTAACTGACAATTTCTGCCTAAATTTCTCATCATAGGATCACCAGGCTAGCCCTCCATATGTTCTATGGATCCCTTCAATTACCTCCAAATAGCAGAATAAAGAGGAGCAATACTCTGGATTTTTCTCACCTACTATACTGGCAAAGATCACGTAAGCCTGCAGCCAGTTACTAAAAGTTTTGGGAATTTTTCTATACCTGCGTTTACGCTCCTCTTACTCCTTCTTAGTGTCATCCTTTTTATCATCCTGCTTCACTTCTATAAAATTATCCAACGGGAGTAGCGAAAATATTTCTTTAAGCTCCCTCTTCCAAATAATTTCCCTTATTTCTTTAGATACATGTTACCCTATTGGCCCAATAGAACATAAAGCTGACTTTTTCACATTATCTGCCACTTTAATAGCCGATACCCCCTCCCCTTTTGGGAAACTGGGCTTATCCTTGCCTACTGACTCCACTGTCTACCCTGACATCCTCCATACTCTGGTGCTCCTCCAAACTGTCAATATCCAATCCTAATCATCTCTCTGCTTCTGCTTCCAGGCTGTCCACTTTCATGCTGCACCTCCCAGTCTCTGCCTGTTATTGCTGGCCCCTTGTCTGCTTGCTAGTCTTGAACCTCATTCCATGTTGTCCAACTCCTTTTTTTTTGCCTTCAGGGTTTAACTTCTTGATTCTGCTAATTCTGGCCTGTTTCTTCTTTCCCTTGTCCCCTACCAGCATCCTTTTTTGTGCCCTGGCTCTGATTACTATGCTGGTCCCTTCTGCCTCCTTCCTAGCCTCCCTTCTCCCCCAGCCCCATCTGTGCTGATTCCATAATTGATACTGTGTCACCTTGCTCTGTTGTCTTTGACCCACTTTGGGGCCTTCTGGTTCTGCACCCTCCTGGTGTGCCTCAGACCTCAGCGACGTTGACCGTTCATTGCCTGCCTCCTGCTGCACAGCTTGATCAGACCTGCTTCCAAGTATCTCATCGATCCGCTCCTCACCTACTCCCTTCCACTCCGACTCTTCCCTTCACCCCGGCTGGACCTTTTGCCGTGCAAGGATATCTTCTGACTCTTCAACGCTGCCTGCATGCTCTGATGCTGCAATATCTGCAGCTGGACTATGCCGCGGCAACCAATCTCGCTCGACCACCGCCACGCAACCTCTCCTTCTGCCATCACAGGCAGCAGGTAACTGAGAACCTCCATCCGCACACAGGGCCCTTACTCCCGTCTCTCGACGTTCCCTCACCGCCTCCTCGCTATGCTCCTCACGAGACTTCTTCCTAGACTTCCTGGAGCCCTGCTGGGCCATCTACTCCTGGGGGTGGCATCTGATGGGCTCAATCTTTCATGGGGCCTAGATCGCCTCACTGTACGCCATTGTTCTTGACCCGAGATGGATTGGCCCTCTTGCTTTTGCCCAGACACAGGGGTGTCAGGAGCGCATATTGCTGCCACTAGTGCCTAAACTTAACACTTCCTAGTCCAAAGCCCGGTCAAGGGATAAAGCTAAGGGTCATGCAAAAAAATACTTTTCAGGATAGGAATTTGCATATTGAATCACAAGCTGTTTTAGCTTTGAAAAGGCCAGGAATCCACATTCTATGGATTTATTATATTGGAAGAGTTATTCTCCTTACTTCTATGCTCCTTTTAAGACATGCTATTACTGTATTTTGTTTGTCTTTGTAGCTGCTGCATGGCATTGAACATCGAAAGGTAGGTGGTTGTTCACAAACATGAAATGCTTTTTCCATTGGAGTACTCCGAGATCTTTATCATTTAGGTTAAATGCAAACCACATGCTTATCTTCCATCCCAAATGCATACATATATATTTCTCTGTTAAAGATCTTCTATTTATCTCTCGGTTTTATAGTTTTATACTAGTTCATCTACATGAAAAGCACATCCTGATTTTATTTAATTACCTTACACAACTTGGTGTCATTAGTACATGAAACTATTTCTTTTCAGCCCTTCATCTAAATCATAAATAAATAAACAAATAGAAAAGAAGAGGGTCAAGCACTGAACCCTGAGGAACAGTACATTTGTAGATATTTACTTTCATTCTGTATTATTATTTGTACTTCAGCATTCCACGGGGCACCATATTGTAAGCCATTGCCAAGTCCGAAAACACATGAACTAAATTAACCTAATCCAAATTCTAACTTATTTCCTTGTACACACTGTTTAGACTAGAATGTTATATTCCTGAATACAAACCATTAGCAACCCTTCTGAAAAAATTTAGAAGTCTTGAATTAAGATAATCACATGTGGTAGGGTCCCTATTGTTGCCTCCTCTCCAACACAATGAAGTAGCTGAGCATCAGATACAGTGAGTGCA
Organism: Discoglossus pictus; assembly: GCA_027410445.1. NCBI lineage: Eukaryota > Metazoa > Chordata > Amphibia > Anura > Alytidae > Discoglossus > Discoglossus pictus. The sequence goes on from CM050175.1 coordinate 24,181,589, forward strand.
AGTATACTGCAGTATATAATAATCAGTAGGGTCCTTGTAGGGAGAGTTACCCTCTCTCTTCCTACAAGATCACAACTTATGTATAGCGCTACGGAATGTGTTGGCGCGTTACAAATAAACGATAATAATAATCTTACCAGGCTGATAAATTGCTTTCTTGGATATAATGTAGCTGTCAGAAGATCTTTATGGCTTAGATGTTTGAAATCAGAGCCCATATCTAAATATGGGCTTGTTTCTCTACCTTACGATGGTGAACTTTTATTTGGAAAACAACTAGATGATTCTATAAAGTGTAAAGTGATGCTAAGAGATTCCAGGAGAAAATAGGTTATCTTCCTTGCAACAGGCAATTGGATAAGGATAAATTTGCCCACTATGGTAGATATTCCAATACTTCTTCCCAGTGGAAAAGTGATCAATCCTCTCTCAGTAGGTACAATAAGAGGCGTCCCTTCCCCAGAGGAAACAGAACAGAGAATACAGTTGAGACATTATACAGTATACGCTGTTAGGGAGCTGCTTTTTTAGACACCACAAAATATCTGTGATCCCTCTATATTCTTAAGGATGGTTATTATCTGAAGTGGAAGCTTATTCCTATCAAAATCACCAACATCATTTTTAGGAAAAGGATAAGCACTTTTTTCCTTCCTCAAAAAAGCATAAAACAGAAGAGTATTGTTCCTGTTCTTTCCAACCAGATAGGAAAAGGTCCTCTATGCAAATCTGTTATTGACATGAAAGTCTCTCAATGGCTGGAGACCCATTATAGATTTACAATACTCAAACAACAATCTGAAATTTAAAAACTTCAGAATACAATCCTTAAACTTGAATTTTTATTTAATGCCTCAAGATTAGGCTATCTCAGTGGAACTAAAGTACACATACCACCACATCCCTCTTTTTCCAGATCATAAAAAGTACATAAGATTTTGTGTAAACAATCTTCACATTCAGCTACGTATCATTTGGCAATGTCATAGTCCCATGTTATTCATCAAGGTGTCGATCTGCCTAATAACTGGTCTCATATATTAGGGACTAAGAATCTTCCATTACGTCGATGATATTCTCATTCTGTATCAAATGGATAAGGTCCTGTCTTTTCTAAATGGTCATAGTTGCATAATAAACATCAAGCCAAGTTCCTTGTCTCCTTCACAGGATTTCGCTTTTCTAGGAAGTCTCACTTCCTTTTCAGAAGAAACATAGTCTCAGACAAACAACTCTGGGATGTTGCCAAACAAAATCTTATATGCAAGGAAATATATGAGTCTATTGGCCTCTTGTCATCAACATTCCCAGTGGTCAGATAGGCCAAATGGTACTTTAAACAGATTCAACAGGAGTTTCTGGAGGAGTTCAAACACAAAATACAATACTGGGATCAAAAGATCTGTATTTCAAGATCTTTAAAAAAAATCACATTAGCTGGTGGACAGATATACAAAAGCAGGCATGGATGAGGAGCCTGTGTAGATCATCGTTCTGATTAAGAAGTAATGTGCATCACCGTGCTCTTGCCCAGAAGTCCATTGCTTTCCCTAAAGATTTTTTTTCTGAATGACCTCCAATTCATATATCACTCATGTGAGACATTCCCATTCAAGGCCAATGAATTCATCTAGATTTAAAAACCCTGTTGCTGTCTGCTTGGAGATTGAGTGACAAAACTGAAATCCTTAGGTCTACCTAACAGAGTAACTGAAATCTAGAAAGTTTTCTACTTTCTCAGTATACCATATAATCTAGACCAAATTTGCTGAATGGGCTCCTCTAGATTAATAAATACCGTATTTTTCGCGTATAAGACTCACTTTTTCTTCCCCAAAACTGGGGGGGGGGGAGTTGGTGCGTCTTATACGACGAATATACCTTTTAAAACTGCCTCTTTCTGCCCTCTTGATCTTCTCCCCCTCCTGATTCTCCCCTTCGACCCTGATCCTTCCCTTGCCCCCCTTTAGATCCCCACTCCTGATCCCCCCCCCCCCCCATTGGCGCTTCCTACAGCACCAGCAGCATCGCGTTGGCCGGTGCATCCTAGTGACGTCACACACGCGACGCAAGGAAAGGCTGCAGTACGGGAGTGCTGGTAGGAAGCACTGCGTGATGGGGTGAGATTAAGATGGGCCAAGGGATGATCATGGATGGTCAGAGGGGAGAAGAAAGGTGAGGATCAAGAGCCCATGGAGGCTCCCAAATGCTCCAAAATGTTTATGTGTATGTGTGTATGTATGTATATATGTATATATGTATATGTGTGTATGTATATGTGTGTATGTATGTATATGTGTATGTGTGTATGTATATGTGTATATATATATATATTTGTGTGTCATGTAGGTGTGTATATGTGTGTGAAGTGTATTTGTGTTTGATGCAGAATTTTTTTTTCTTGGTTTTCTCCTCTAAAAACTAGGTGCGTCTTATGTTCAGGTGCGTCTTATATGGCGAAAAATACGGTAGATGGTTTTAGGACATTGAAGGTAAACCTTTTGGGCCTCTCCACTCTCTTTGGAATTCAGTGGACTTCCAACAAAATTATAGACATATTCAAGAAAGTAATCTTAAAGATTTCTGCTTCTCCGTGGGATCTTCATCTTGTTCTTAAAAGCATTTACAAAATTCTCCTTTTGAGACTTTGGCTGAAGCTTCATAGTGATGGTTGACTTTGAAGATTGTGTTCCTAATAGTGATTACTCCGGTCATGTTGCAATGAACGGCATACTTTATTAGAGACAAGGAAAATGTGACTGAAACAAATCTCCTAATTATTTTGTCTAAAGTTGTTTCATCGAATCCTCTAAACCAAAAAGTTTGTCGTCTGAAAAGAGGATTTGCAGCTTCTGGAAATTGTCAGGTGTCTCTTTACTTACAAGGAGTAAGGATTGGAAGAATTCAGATAACATATTCAATCTTCCTAAAGGGAAGAAAAAGATAAAAGAGCAAATTCCCTTATTGGTAAGTCGATTGTCCAATGCATCTCGAAAACTTAGTGTCATGGAGAAGCCTGTGCCTTCCAGCTTTAAAACTCATTCTACCAATACAGAATCTGCATCCTGGGTTATAGCAAGCAATCTTTCTCCAGAAGAAGTATGCAGCTCCACCAGCTGGTTATCCTTCAGCACTTCTTAAGACACAAGTCTTGCATCCCTAATAAATTCCCCCAACGTGTAAAGCCATAGCCGTAACGGAGCCAGCAAGACGTACGGCTATTAAATTGGCCTCTTAAAGCACCCGCAAACGATCTGTGGGTTACAGGAGGAAAAACCCTACGGAATGTAGACTCTGAACTCCGTTGCCGCAGAACCTTTGATCTTTCAAGACCGTAACTGTTACGTTTGAAAATCGCTACTGAATTGGTATGAATCTCCAAAGACGCACTGGCGTTCGAACCCGTAACCCGCAAATGGAGGCAAAAATATTACGGCCTCCAAATAGGACCCCCAATGGCTTTCCAGACACATTCTCAACACTGTAAAAGACAATATAAACACACCAGTGGACTTTAAAATTTGGGGAAAGCAGAAAAAAACATTACAATTACTTGCACAATAACCCACAAATAAAAAATAGGCATTTAAAAATATTTTATTTCATCATATGCTAGAATGGTCATGCATATGCCAATATGAAAAGCCATTCTGCAACGCGCATAAAGCTATTAAAAACACACTAACTGATTAAATAGCAATACTAAAACATGAAACTGATGCCATATTAACCCTTTCTCACTCACAGAGGCTTTAATGTGGTCTCTGGGATATATGTGATTGCATATACATCTCGCTCATCACATCTACATTGGGAAAACAAATAGTGGCCAAATGACACAGTAACATCACATATATCAAGTACCAGGGGAACATTTTATTATTTGAAGGTCAGTCCTTCGGTCGTGTCTGACTCTCTGTGACCCTATGGACTGCAGCACATTTAGCTAGGTCTCTGCCTGTGCTGATCCACAAGGTTTGAAGTGGGTTGCCAGTTCCTTCTATAGTGGACTGTGATTTGTCTGACCTCTCTGCTATCACAAATCCCTTCACCACCACCACTAAGCAATCCACAAGGAGACCAGGGGAACATACACCATACTAATGTAAATTGATGAATAGCAAAACACAATGGGAGGTCACCAAATGGGAATGGCTATACATTGTGGCACATGGCCACCCGCAATGGCGTGGGACTTACCAGGGTGGGCGTAGTGGAGATGGAGGTGAGTTGGCTGTTGATCCACATGCCTCTGCACATACTCCATGTGTTTTTGCGGCCCCTCCTGATGGGTTAGAGTGGATTAGTGTGGTGTATGTTCCCCTGGTCCCATTCACCATTGCTAAGTGGTGGTGGTGAAGGGGCTTGTGTACTGCAATGAAGCTGTGAGCTATACCATGTAGGGTCACTCTAGGTGGGCAGGTCATAGCAGAGAGGTCAGACAAATCACAGTACACTGGAGAAGGAACTGGAAACCCACTCCAGTATCACCTGTCATATTATTATTAGGCACTCAAGGGAATGTTGATACTCCATAGTATCACAAATTCAACTTTACATGTGTATTAACCCTTTATTTTGATTATATATGATATATATTATTATATGATATCTAATGCTATTATGACTATTATTATTGTTATATGTATTGATCTATTGCATAGTAGCTAGGGCTCATTAGTTTACATATATAGGAATGTGACACAAATGTGATGTATTATTATTATTATTATTATTATTATTATTATCTTTATTTATATATTGCACCAACATATTCCTTAGCGCTGTACAGGGGCTGTGTACATAGCAGAAAATAAATTAAACACCTTGTAAAGCATGGAGGGCCCTGTTTTTGAGCATAAAATCAAATGTACATAGAGCTTGTTTCCAAGGCACTGACACAAGTTTGAAAACTTGCAAACTTACAATCTAAGGTGTTTGTGGATGTCTCATAACCCCAACCATTGACAACACACTGACATGGTGAGAACGGTATAACAAAGCTTTATTTCATACACAGAGCACAATCAGAAATATACAAGACTGTGCATTAATATCATGGGTATGGTGTGGGCGGATCCCGGGAGAGCAAGAGGCTTATGGGAAAAAGGGGATACCTACAGTGTGTAATGTCATAGTCTAGAATAAGCATGATGCATAGTACATTGCGCTGGTGGAGATGAGCGCCGTAGGCGATCATCCCTACAACCCCGGAGTGAGTACCCACGAGACTACAGATCAACAGAAATCTCAATTAACCAATTCAAAGTGCGAGCCCCGTAGCAGTTTAAAAAAATAACACTTTGCAAAAATTCAAACCCCCGAAAAAATCCGGACCCCGCAAAAAACACATTTAACGGCTAAACCGCTCAAATAGAAAAACACGAAAAAAAGAAAAAAGAAAACAACCTCGCACAAAGTGCTGGGGGACGGCCAGGACATCTGGGAGGGAGATTGCACGCAAATTTAAGCCGAAAACAAGGCTACACGACCCCTATCCGTGCAAGTACAACTTTTACCCAGGAATGTACGAGGTACAAAATACACTATTAGGAAGGACAGAAAATGCTTGCAAGCCATGTAACGCATACACAATCACCATTTTACAACACTAACTTGCAACTAATAACATTACGATTCTACAATGGCGCTTTACCCGACTAAACAAACGGTTTGCGCGCATAGCCTATTTATACTGCACACTTGCCACATTGCTGACACTTTCTCCTCAGGTCAGCAACAGTCCAAATGTACATTGTATGCTGCAGGAAAATAAAAAGAGATTGTTAGCTCTTCAGGATATTCATTGCTGGATATATTAGTTAGAAATAAGTAAAGTATATAATTATCTATTAATTAATTAATTATTAATAAAAGAATATATATATATATATATATATATATATATATATATATATATATATAAATATAAAAAAACATAAAAATAAGCTATATAGCATATTTTACACTGCCATTACTTTATGAAAACGTGAATGCTTCACACTTCCTAATACATTTATTCATTACTAATTAATTATTAACATACATTAATTTAATAATTATTATTTAGTAATGGAAAATAAAAATGTAAAATTTCCACTGCACTAAAAAAAATGTACATTTTACACTGCACTTATATATCTGCATTACTGCTCATTGGCTGACAGCTATAGGACTCCCAAAGCAGTAACATATTTAAATCAATTTATTATGCTCTCAGCCCTGAAAACATTTTCTAATTTACACTGCACTAAAAAAATGGTATATATAACACTGTACTTATATATCTGTCTTTGCGATGAGCGTCGAAGATGATCGTTGCAAAGCACAAACTTGAAGTACACGAAGGGAGAGGTTCGCAATGAGCGCCGTAGGTGCTCAGAGGAGCAAAAGAAGACGAGGGGAGAGGCTCACAATGAGAACCGAAGGTTTTCGGAGTAGCAAAAGTACACAAGGGAGAGACTCGCAATGAGCATCAAAGGCGCTCATTGCAAGCCACACGATGAACGCCAAAGGCGCTCAGTGTGAGGCTCACAATGAGCGCCGAAGGTACTCAGAAGAGCAAAAGCCTTATATTCTGTGGCAAACAACATTGTCATGGCTTCAAATTTTATTGCAGTCATTTTTTGAAGGGCAAGTCGCTAGTACATAATAATAATACTATGAAACAAAATCTCTTAAATTAGCTGAAAAACCTTCTAAAGTTACCAATTCTAATGTACTATCTGGAATGCATTTGTCTGTGTATGTGTGTGTATAATAATTTACCAGTCCTTTAAGAAGAGCTATCCAGCCAGAGAGAGATGGTTCACAGAGAGAGAGAGAGAACCAGGGCCTAGTATGCTCCTTTTATACCTGTAGTTCACCCAACCCCCTATACTTAATCCTCTTCCCTTCATTGGTCAGTTAAGGTCACATGTCCAACACAAAGGAATATTTCAACCACCTCACAGTGAACTGGAATGAGCCATTTTAGAGTAATAGCCATACCACTCCCATGCGTAGAAGCCATTGTAATACCTTATGTGGCCACTCGGCTCATTCATCCACTATTCAGAGAAATTAAATCTCCAAATCAGTGAGCAAAAGCATGAATATATAGCCTTTTGTGTATAAAACCTATTAAGCATCCTGATTAATTCTGATGCCAGGCAGGTTTAATATCCATCTTTTGGCAATGAAGGACACCTATACCCTCCCATTCCAATAGAGGTTTACCCCACTATGTGTGTGCATTTCTGCTATTTTACTAGAGCTGTTTCCATACGTATACCATAGTACAAATGATATATACGTGCTATCATGGGTTTTAGATAGCAACACATGCATATTGGAACAACAATACATAATATAGACATTACTAATATAATTATATATGGATATAGGAATACATTTCCCAAAGCAGAACCCCATGATGAGTGTCTTGAAAATGAATTGACTAATTTCTGCCACCAGGATGCACTTGACAGATCAAAAAATGTATTTTCAATTCTTTGAAGTTCTGCTGTTGATGGTGAAAATGTACATGTACCCGTTCTCCCAAGGGTACTGATTGGTACTATCAAAGGGAACCCCAGGATTTTGTTGTTGCCCTGGCACTGTGAGATTAAACTGTTGTGAACTGATTCTCACCATATAGTCTATGACACAGCAAATTCCCTGAGTAGTTTGTTCCCTAGATATACAATGTTTGAACCATACGTGTATCTAATCACTTGGTTTTAATGAAACAAAACAGACCTTTCCCTGTCTTAAGGGGAAAATCATATCTTGGGGTTTAACATTTTCTACAAACCCTTGGCAGTATGAATGGTTATGCCAGCATGAATCAAATACTGTTCTGGCCTGATTGAGTAGACATAAGCTTTTGGTGGGGAATCTCATATAACCTTTAACATCTACTTGTTCTATGGTGGTACCATTGGGAAACTCTAACTCATGATGTAAAACATGTGATTCTGTTACCGGAGTTCCTAGTGATATCATATGGTAAATATTCTGGTAGGTTCCCCTGATTGATACTAGTGAAGTAGCTCTGCGTATATTTCCCTTGCAAACCAGCCAACTGTTCACCCATAACTCTTTGTGATCAGAAGCAAACCTGTAAATTTCAGTTTGCTCCCAACCTCCCAAAGGGGTATGGTTATTATCCATAGCTTGTGCCATGATCTTAAAATCAGTTGATAGCTCAGTTTGCATAGAAAGACATACAAATCCCACAACACTTCTCTTAACCTCACAATTACCCCTACCAATATCTCCAGAACATGTTGTATAGCAGGACCCTGTATATCTATCACTGTCTTTGTCAGTCCCTCTGTTAGTGTATTTATGGTTTGTTGTGTGTTTAACCCTTTAGAATTTAACAAACCCTCAGACGGTAAGGTTGTAGTCAGACTGGTAAAATCAATAGACTTCACAACCCCTGGACCAGTTCCTACACCTCACAACACCGTATCCACAATATCCCTTTTAATTATTTTTCTGATACCCATTGCCTATCTAATTAATGATCTTTCCATGGTAGCTGTAATTGTGGAACAATGTTTAAATTGTTTAGAAAATAGCCAATCTGTCAATCACCATGAAATCAGCTGGAATGTAGCATCCCTCAAACTTGGTGCGGGGTTCAGAGAACTAATTTGAAAAGGACCACTGGAAAGTACTTTCTTCCCCCCTTTCTGATTGATGCCACTGGACTCCAAGAAGACTCATCTAACATAACAGGTTTCCTCCCTCTATTGTCCCTCTACAGTACATTGTTACACAGATCAACTATCATCCCTTCTGCTCTAATAAAACATCAGCACCCAATATAGTACCTTCTGCATTCCTACTCTGCCAAATTGTAATTTATTTTGTCCACTGATGTCCTAATGTCACAGTTACTGTTAGGATGGGAAAAAACTGGGACTGGGATCCCAAATCCCACAATAAATGTTTGTTTTGCCCCATATGGGGGACTTAGTGGCAAATCAGTTAAAGTCACTGAAGCACCCGTGTCAATGAGTGATCTCATGTTATGGCCTGAAGTCACCCAATTAACAGGTACGCCCAGAATGATCCCTAAATGTACTACAAATAGGAACCATGTCTTCGAGGGTAGGTGACAGTCAATCAGATAAGGATGTCAGAGAGGAATTATTCTCATATTTCCTCTCATGCTTGCTCTCCATCCCTACCATCATCATCCTTAAGCTTCCTGTGCTGGCCCATCCAAATTATTCTCAGGCCTAGTCTGGTGGGCACATTTCTGTCCTGTTTTATCTGGATGTTTAGGCTTGTTCTGTTTTAAATAACCCTTATGATCAGCCTATCTTTTGAAAGCCCTGATGTATGTTGGTGTGCATGCCATCCCTCATCTTGCTTATGCTCCCTCACCCATCGCCTGCAATCTCTGAATCTGTGTCCAGGCTTATCACAATAGTGACAAATCAATTTGAAGGAAATTAACAAGGGATTGAGCTGTCATTCATTAATTGTCACAACTGTGTGGTCCTGTGACTCCTTTCCTTAAAATATTTTGGCGTGCTTTGTCAATAATACACAGCACAGCTTTCATTGAGTCTTTTTCCTCTGCCATCATTTGTAGGCTAGGGTCCAAATAAGTAAACTTCCTTACTAGATACTGTAACATATCTGAGGGGGTCTGATCTGGGGGAACTCTATGTGTGAGTCTGTACACTTGCTCAAATTTAGAAGTAAACACCCATGGGTCATCCTGTACAGTTACTCTCATCTCAGCAAGGGAATGGCTGTTCCCTGTAACTAACCTAGATACAGCTCTCAGCCTGTCCTCTTCTGTACCACTTTTTTTTTTTTTAAACAATCTCTATCCACATTATTTGGACTATTTACTGGGGCCTCTAACCTAGAGGCTAGATTGCCTGGAAACCACAATTTTAACATAACACATGCCTCTTTAGGAGAAAGCATGTACTGTTTCACAGATGACTCAAAATGAGAAATATTGGACAACACATCTACCTTTGCATCATATTGCGGAAATAGTGGTTTCAACTTTATCAATTGTTTCACTATTTTATCTCTGTCCTGTTGTCTGATTATTGTAGATGCCTGTGAAGTTGTAGAACTCCTATCTCTACTTCTCCCACATGTTGGATGCAAAGCATCTGGTACTTGTACATTGTGTATAAGATTTTACTATGTGAGGGGTTTAGTCTGGTATATTCCTGCAAACGTCAGCACTGTCCCTTACATCATTTCTTTCTGTCACTTGTTGATCTTCATCTAAAAATGTAATCTACCATCCTCAAGCTGGCTCATTGTTATCAATCACTGTAATTGGTTGTTGCTGGTCAGCTAAACCTTTTCTAAGGGAAGCTATCAATTCTCCCCTAGCCTCATAATGATCTTTTAATGTATTGATATATTCTGTATCCAAACCACATGTTGGACAATTGTCTGTTTCTTTACTACTCTATGAAACTGCTGCAACTGGAGGATTCCCCATTATAGCCATATTCATCTGTTTTTCATATATATTAACAACTTTATACAGTTGTGCAACAAAATGTTTCTCTTTTGATAAAGACCCCTTCTTCTTATCAATTTGCTTATTGTCTTTCACACATTGCAACCACATATTATGTATTCTGCTAAGCATACTATCATTTTCAACAATTACTGGTTCAAAATCGCTACATTCAGCATATTTAGCAACTATCTCCATTACTAACACTTTGATGTGTCTTAAGCGCAGTCACAAATCAATTTGGTGTGCACCCCAGTGTGATTCTTCCGCCTGGATATTCGCCTGGATCCCCAGAAATGAAGTCCGTCTGACTCAATTGCCTCTCACTCTGGCTTGCATCCTGATTCCCAAAACAAACTTCTGGCCTGACATACTCATAGAAAATGCTTGACAAAATAGGTTCACTTTTTGTCCATTGGGTTCACTTGTAACTTCAAAAGATCCCCCTCAAATGCAAGTGAATGTACAGGGTAAGAAAAATCAGCTGACTCTCCATAAAATTTTATAAATTGGGTGTAATTAATGAATTACTATATTATTGTTCCTAATATTAATTATGATTATAATAATTATTATTCTAATCTCATGCTCTGAGATTTTTAGTGTAAGTTAAGATCCACACTCTTATTTTCTATGAGAACAATTCAATGAGGCTATGTATCAACATACAATAATTAATACATATACATAAATATGATAATACCAGAAAACAACATCTCTTTAATTAGTGGAAAAAGCATTCTAAATTTACCAAGTATAATACAGTGTTTGTGATGCTTTGTCCATGTGTGTGTATGTATAATAGTTACCAGTCCTTTACAATGTCCACCCAGCAACACAGAGATGAAGAGAAGGGGCTGAACCACCCCCATATTCATCCTACTTCTACCTCATTGGTCAGACTAAGCCAGATGTCCAGCACAAAGTCCCCTCACTAGTCAGATGTCCACACAAAGGATTCTTCCACCACATGGTGGACTGGAATAAACCAGTTTGGAGTAGCTTACCACTCCCATGCTTAAAAGCCATTGTAATACCTTATATAGCCACTTGGCTAATTCATCCACTATTCAGAAAATGTTGATCTCCAAATCAGTGAGAAAAAGCACACATATACAGTCTTTTGTGTATGAAATCTTTTATGCTACAAACCATTCCGGATTAATTCTGATTCCAGGCAGGTTTAACAATGAATGTGCATAGTACTTACAACGTGCCTAGATCTGCTCAATGAAACAAATGATTCAACCTCTGATCTGTGTAATCCAATCCAGTTTCACACATACAGTGTGGTGACAAAAATCTGAAAAAAAAGTGGTCAACTACGAAAAGGCAGAGGATAAAAATAAAAAATATCAACATGCATGTACAGTACAGTGCTAAATACTATAACTGTAACAGTATACAACTCACCTGATTCCCATCTGCAAGCATTACTAACTATTAACTAGGTCTCCGGATAATCAGAAATATGGGGAAAATAGCCATTAATACAGAGAGGACACAAAGGTCAGCAGCCAGATTCACTGTTACTTACATCAGACCCAAGGATCTGTTCTCAGACTGATATTGAGGTCATGATCACATGCTTCACTAGTGCATATATCAATGCTGGCTGTCATTAACATGCCATTGTGAGACTTTGCAAGCCCACCGCCATAGCGGTATTAGTCTACATTTAAGCTAACAACAATCATGTCTTAGATATCTGGCTATATTATAGCTTTAAGATTGTGGGAGCTACATGTTAAGGGGGGGGGGGGGGGGGCTATCATTGAAGGAATGTCTACCTGAGAGGCAATGGGAAAACCTTACACCATCACATTTCCTTCATAATGCTTGCAGATGCAGAAGGTGCCTTCATGGACCTGAATTGTACTTAAAACAAAACAAAATAATAAAAAAATAACACCTACAAAAGAAGGCCTTAAAAAAGATAGGGACTGCAGCAACTCTTCTCAACAGCATTCCTCAGTGACCATCAATTGGTGACATGTTCAAAAGAACCCCACAGAGAAGAGGATCATGGACCACGTGATGGGAGGTAGCCATCTGCATACAACATATCACCATCACATAGGCCAATATCCAAGACTCTGTAGCCAGGCTAGATTAGATTAACATTACGACCAATAGATTGTCACTGAGGAGTGCTGTTGAGAAGGCACAAAAATCTGTGCAGCCCCGAGGTCCTCCTTTGCCTAGGCACAGGGCCCAAATTCTCTGTGGCCTGCCGCCGTCTCCCTGGTGGTGGTAGGGGGGGCCGAGGGTGGCAGGGGGGGGCTTGATGCTGAAAGATAGAAAAGAAAGGTATATGTCATTAGTATGATGAATAATACATGGTTTTGTATGCATTCCTAACTATCTGACATCTAGACTTGAACCCTGGATGATTCTAATTGCAACTCAGATTAGCAATAATTTGCATGGTATGATCTATTCTTTGGTTCTTGGTCTTGATTGTTCTTGGCTTTTAACGCTATCTTGATTACGGCTGCAGTCTGTAACTGCATAGGCTGCAGTGGGCACACCAATACATGGAGTCTCTATTTGTTGATTACTGTTGTTGTGCCCAGGAATGACAGTGATTTGTCAGCTTTATGAAGTTAATGATGTATCCATCTATCCCTTGTTAATTCCATGAAGCTGACATGTCAGTGTCCTTGTTGGTCATCATGGTGTATGTGATATTCACCTGACATGGAGGTTGGGTCCTGCTGGGCCACCAGGCCTGAAGCTTCAACGTTGGGCACCTGGCTCAGAAGGTCCTTGGTGACCCTCTCCCACTCATTATATCTCACAGTCACATTGTTGTCCTCCTTGGCCATCGTCCTCCTCACCTTGGCCCTGATGCCGTCAAAACGGTGCTTTGATGGACCTCATATCCCTTGGCGTTGTGTCCACTGCTGTAACCTCAGGCACTACCTCCTTCCATGTCTGAGCCCAAGGCCCTGGCCTAACTTCCCTCCCCCCCTGCAAGAATCACGGGGTGGCCACGGGTAGCACCAAGGAGGACCGCATTCTCCCGGTGCGTCTAATTGTGGGCCCTGTGCTTGCCCTTAGCCTCTTGCCCTCCCGACTGTGGATCTTTACCCCCCTGACCTGTCCCTGAGGCCTGTCCCTCCCCCAGACTACCACCCCCCTGGGATCAGGCCCCTCTCCCTCTGTCCCTCTTCTTGGGGTTCCTGGTGCTCGGGCCACTCTGTCACCACCCACCACCTCTAAACTACCCTCCTGATCCTCCTCCTCCCCCTTTTCCTTTTCCTCCTGCTCCTCCTCCTCTCTACCACTCCTCTCCTCCTCCTCCTCCTCTCCACCGCTCCTCTCCACCTCCCCACAACTCCTCCTCTCCACCACTACTCCCCAGGGCCATCTCTGTCTCCTCTTTCTCCTCCTCACCTCTTCTCCTCCTCCCCACCTCTCCCCTCCTCTCTCCTCCCTCCATTTCAATCCCCAAAATATTAGAATGATAAATAAAAATAAGTGTTACTGTAAATATATGATGGAAAAAATGTGTGTATTATGTGTAATTAATAACTGTTGGGGGATGGGATGGAAGGGGGGATGTATGGAGTGACCTAGCTCTATGTGACTCTATGTGTGTTCTTTAAATTATCTGTATTGCAATTATGTGGAATGTGTATATGTGTAATCACGGAATAAATGTAAAACCGTATATAGTAGAAGATAAATGAACAAAACAGCAAATTACTGCTCTCTAAATACTCCTGCTCTCCCTCTCTCTTTTAAAAACCTCCAGGACCTGCATGCTACTTTATCAGAAAATACAACACAGTCAACGCATGGGCGGGTGGAATGCACATTTATAATCTCCCTCTGTCAATAATCTGCGGCTAGACCACTTCCTATTGGCTGAGAGGCCTGTGTCGCACTACGTTATACCGCGTTTGGATCATAACGGATGATCGCTACTCGGCCAGCTTCTTAACAGCCTGCATGCTTGGAAAAGGTTTACGGGCTTGCATGAACGGCCCGTAGGTCTCGGTATGGTTGAATGTAATAGCTTTGTAGCTCGGCAGAATTTCAAGCCCTGCAGGCATTGCGGGTGTGCCGTTGCCGATACGGGCTTGGTATTTAATGTGGCTGTTGGTCAAGCAAGAATCTAGATTCTGCTTTAACATACTTGAATTTAGTTATCAATAATAAAATTGATTGCGTAGCATTTTTATGTTTCTGATTTTTTTCTCTCTCCATTTTCCTTTTAAGCTTGGGTATACATTAATCCAGGAAAAATTAGAATATTATGTAAAAATATCATGTTTAATATTAATTTCCTGATTAGTTCATGGCAACATTACTATTTCCCTCCCTAAGAATTTCATTAACTGGCTAAGGGGTCTTTTATAGGAAATTCTTGTTCATGCCCTAATTAGGAAGATGAGCAGAATCCATAAATTATTGCTGAGATACATTAACTAGTTTTTCTAGTCTATTTATATCCAGTATTTTTTTATCTATTCTGTGAGATACTAATTTTTGCAGTTGCACAGCTATTTAATGTTTGGGAAGACAATCCAAGATAAATATCTTTGCATGGGCTTATCATAAGCCATAATCCATATTAGAAAATCTTCACTAAAACACATTTTCCACATCTTTATGAAGTTCCATTACCTTGTTACACAGATCTTTTGACAATTATTTTCTGCTCCCTATGGCTCAGTATCGAGCCTGCGCAGTGCATCCTCGTGAGAGCTAATAAACTCATTAACTATTTAAACACAGACACTAATTATAATTTAAAAAGCCACCGGTGTGGGCAATTAACCTTTATTTCCCATGTTAACCTATGTGTGTCACCTTGTGTGTCTGTAACAAGGCCAAACATTCAAGGGTATGTAAACTTTTGATCAGGGCCATTTGGGTGATTTCTGTTATCATTATGATTTAAAAAGGAGCCAAACAACTATGTGATATGATCACTATCCTTCCATAAAATAATTTTTTTTTGCATGATCAGTCATATTTTCAAGATACATGCCAACATTTCACAATTCCTGCCAGGGTATGCAAACTTTTGAGCACAACTGTATAAGGCAGATGCATGGCTTTGTGCTGCAGTTACCAATTACCAGTGATGTTTGGCTTTATTTACTAATCTCTCCAGGATTAAGCAGTTTTATTTCTCCCATATATAAAACATGGTTAGATGGATAAAGGTCAAGTCATAAGATAAATATACTTAAAAATATAAATATGATGATACAGAATATTTGCTCATACCACCTGACTGGGGCTTAGTTTATCAGCATTAAAAGTGCAGCAAATATTTTAAAGGACTTGCAAACTTTTCTTTTTTTTTTTGCAGCTTTTTATTTCTCAGTTGTTACAGCCTCCTTTTTGAGATTCCCTTCCTCTCTGTTTTTGAGTTAAAAAAAAACTGCCCTAGACTCCCTTTTACAATTGAGAGAAGCAAGAATATACATTTTATATTTAAAACTTGGGTTATTTTTCCATAATGGAAACACACTTAGTGCTGGCAAGGTGCATAAATTATCATTGCCTTTTTTTCCAATACATTATTAAATCGATTTTTTTGTCACAGCTCAATCTAATTAAAGACGCACCCTTTCTTTTGGTAATGTGTATATAATTACCCCCATACTGAATTCCTACCTTGTCATGATGAAGGGGCTTGTGTACTTCAATGAAACTGTGAGCTATACCAAATAGGGTCACCCAAGATGAGCAGGTCATTACAGAGAGGTCAGACAAATCACAGTCCACTGGAGAAGGAACTGGCACCCACTTCAGTATCTTTGCCAATATAACCTTATGGATAAACATGACCAGAGAAATAATGATAGATGTGCATGGGTGCTGTGGTTTATAGGGTCACAGAGAGAGAACGACTAAACTAATAGATTGTTATGTTCACTAGTTAGAATATATGTTTTGCTCAGCAGGATTTATGAGTATCGTTGTATAATCTGCATATCTAGGGTAATCTTTGAAAGGAGAAGCTGGATTGTCTTCACAGATATACAACAGGTATGTTAGCAGTTACATGCAGGGGTGGACAAAAATATCCAATAGGAGCCAGGCAGTCTGTTTCTATGACCCTCGAAGGAAGGCCACAATAGAGATACTTTATACTTTGGAAACATATTTAGGATCCAGAAGTACACATTTTAAGAGTCCAGGCGCCCAGGTAATGTCCACCTGTGGTTTTAGTGAACAAGATCAGTTGTGTGTGTTCTTTCCTATCTCTACATATAAGGCAATGGGTCATTATTGTCCTATACCCTGGCTTTTATGACAGCATGTCTTCAGACCCACCCAACACACTTTCATATAATGGTGATTCAAACTTTATATCTCAGAGATCTGAAAGATTTTGTTCTAGATAGGTCAAAGCAAAAGATAAATCTGAAAGTTGTGCTCTGTGTCCAAAAGTTATCCACAGGCTATATATATTTTTTTGTCAATATTCCATTAAGGATGAGATAAAACCTGCTTCAGAAACTGGAGTTTCCTCTCAGCCACTGCTTTCTCAGTCCTCTCTAGCTTTGTCATTAACCTCAAATCTTTCCTAGGCTGGTTCCAATAAATAAATTATCAAACACATTAGTCAATTCCAGTCACTTAGGTTAATCTATTATATCATTAGCCAAAATGAACCACCTTCCGATTAAGGACATAATATCTCTTCTTATGAGAGATATGGGTCAATGCCTCCTGATGTGAGCTTGGCGAATTGGTATTCCCTAACTAAAGTGAGCATTGCAGTGTAAGTATTGCAAAGTGAATCTATGTTTAAATGAGTGTAAATGTCTAGGGCCGAGTTTTTCAAGTGGCTAGAAGTTCCATCGAAGCTTCCATAATCTATGTGACAATGGCAATGCACCACTGATTGTCTCATGTAAATGAAGCTTTGACAGCTAAAACATAAAAAAAACATTTACTGAGAATGCTCCAGTATTAAAGATGTCTGGTAACTATGTATGTGATATTTCATGAGCGATAATGCACAATTCATAAAGGGATATGGTCTTGACAACAGTAACAAGAAGGGTCTTGTGGCTAATAGCATGACTGTGGATGCAACTTCCAAGAATAGGTTATGTGCCATGCCATTTAAGAATAACCATTTGTTGGGTTCACAACTCCATGCCTTGGTTTCAAAGATGTCTGAAGATAGGGCAATGCAAGACATAATACTGCATTCTTGCCAAAGTTTATGCTTTCAATGAGTACTTACAATAAAAACATTGGGAGGGATTAATTTCACAAAGACTTCAAATATTCCTAGAGATAAGTACAAGTCCAGAGTAAAGGATGCCTCAAGTTCATACTGGCTTTCTAAATTCCAGACAGAGCATGCCAATGGGAGCACTGCTGTAATACTTTCTTTATCAGTGACAAGCAATTACAACAGCATTGAGGGTTAGAGGTCATATTGTAAAATTTACCAGACGAGTCATTCAAGTTACAAAACATTTCAAAGACTTATATTCCGCTCTATTTGTGGTCCCAAATGCTTTAGGATTAGAACTGCTCTGAATTCTCCCAAAGTTCCTGCGCAAAACAGTCTGAACAAGGAAGATAAAAATGCAATGAATCACGTCTACAGTGTCTGTGTTGCAGAGAGACTCCTGGGCAGTTTCAACAGACCTGAAAGATGCCTATTTACACATTACAGTTTTAGTTCCAATTACAGATTGGTACAAAAAACATTACGAACCTTGGAGCACTTACAAAATAGGCCTCTCCATAATGCCAAAAACATTCTCATGGCAGTTGTGGTGGGCCACTTCAGACTGGAAGGCATCATTATAATCCCTTACTTGGATAATTGGTTAGTTATCTTCAGCCAAACAGCAGGCTATGAGGTCCTATGTATCAAAACTCTTAACAAGAAGTATTATTTTGTACCTCCTGCAAAGTACAGTTTTTGGTTATGGTTTGTAACCGTTTGTCCCCTAGAGGATGGTGCCAAGTAAAGTAGTGTAAAGAGTTCTTGATAGGAGTGACAGCGTTAAACTTCTAAAGAACTCCTAATTGTTGCAGGTGCAACTTCACTTTAAAGCCTGGAAAGCAGACATGGGGGAGTTGCTGATTAGTCTCTGGCCTGAGTGCCGTGAGGAGTCTGTGTGGAGCTGCAGTCTATGGGAGAAGCTGTGAGGTGAGACAGTCAGGAAGACTGGATCCTGAGAGCTGAGCTGATATAAGCTCTGAAGTAAGACAGTCAGGAAGACTGCTTATAATACAGATTAAAGTATAGAGAGACACTGGCAAGTAAGTTGGATTGCCTGGAGAATACAGCCAACAGCTTAAGAAGAGACACTGAGTGTTTCTGTGCGACCTGAGAGAAGAACGAGACAGAGCTCCTGAACAGGACCTATCAGGACTTACAGAGCAGCACAGGAAGTTGCAAGTAAGAGGAACAGTCTGTGTGTCTGAAACAACACAGAAAGAGACTGAACTTAAAGGTAACACACCTCTGTGTGAACAGTTATTGTTTTACCTGCAGACTGAGAAGCGGTCTCAGGGCTAGTCAGGGTGTTCCTGAAAACTAGCAAGCCCGTTTCTGTAGATGTTTCTTTTATGCTGAAGTTAAGCTATTGTTTGTTTTGGAAAGCCTTTATTAAAGCAAAGATAAAAGTACATTGGACTCAGTGGTTTATGGGAAAATCACAGGAGCAACCAGTAGCCAAAGGCCGGCCCTGACACAGGTTCTAGATTCCAGAAGAGCCCAAATTATACTTCCAAGGACAGAAGCAGTACAAAGAAAAATCCTTGTGCCAATAGATGCAGCTTTATCAGTTCTGGGTTTAATTAAAGCAACTATATCAGCTCTACAAGCCTCGATCTTGAACAAGTGGTTTCGGAAGGTCACTTCACTAGACCAGTGTATGCCAGTATCTCAAACTGTCCGATTGTCAATAATAGTGGCTATTGTTTCAGCCTTTAACAGGCAGAGACTGTCTGCCATCAAAAAAGTCAACATGATTACACCTAGTACAAGTCACTGCCCTGGGTATAGTGGATCCTTTAAAATGAAGGCAGTCTTCAAAATACAGATAGCTAAATAGCATATGGAGTGCTTTATGGGCTCTCATGGTTATTCTTCCAGGCAAATCTGTGAGAATACAAGGGAAAAAGAAAATCTTGGAGGATTATGAAGATGTGTAGATTCATTATACAGTGTCTTTAGACTATGTGAATCCAAAGCAAACATTAATCTTTATCATTACTCCTTTATTTATAAAGCGCCAACATATTTCTTAGTACTATACAGGGTAAGTTCAAGTCAAAAACAATATTAACACAATGGAAAAGAATGGAGGGCCCTGTCTTTGAGCTTAAAATCAAATGCACACAGTGCTTTCCCTAAATCACTTAGTAAGATAGAAAACTCACAGACTTACAAACTAAGGGTATGGGAGAGTTATAGAAAGATAATAGATGTGTTTTGTACATTAAGGCTGAATGTGATAATCATATTTAAACAGATCTGTTTTTAGTGAGGTTTTGAAGATTTTGAGGCAGGAGGAAAGTCTAGTGGATCAAGGCAAGAAGTTCCAAAGAATAGGGACAGCACAAGAACAGTCCTGGAAGTGGGAGTGAGAGGAGGTGATAAGAGAGTAGGAAAAAAGAAGGTCAATAGCAGAGTGAAGAGGCCAGTTGGGCGAGTATTTAGAGATGAGAGCAGAGATATAAGGCGGGGAACTATTGTTTGGGGCTTTATATGTTAAACTAGTGATTTAATGTGTTCTAAAGGCTATGGGAAGCCAGTACAGTGACTGACAGAGAGGTGCTGCAGACATTGAGCGTTGAGTTTGGTAGATGAGTCTTGCAGAGGCATTCATTATGGATTGGAGTAGAGAGAGACAGGTGATGGGGAGGCCAGCAAGGAGAGAGTTGCAGTAGTCGAGGCAAGATATGATAAGAAAGTGGACTAAAATTTTAGTTGTGTCTTGTGTAACATAGTGACTAATTTTGACAATGCACAGAACTGCACAGTCACTGGGGGGCCACCTCCCGTAGCTCTTGCTGCTCTGGCCTCCTCAGACAACTTCTGCTTTACCTTGGACTGGAAGTCATCACAGCAGTGTTTGACAGGCCTCACATTCCTGAAAGCATATCCAAGTGCTGCTACCTCAGCTACTACCTGACCAGGCCTCATGTCCCTACCCCATGCAGGATGTTATCATGGGCACGGATTGCACATAGGAGGAGCATCCTCTCCTTGTGTTTATAGTTAGGGGTCCTGTACTTAGGGAAAACCTCTTGTCCTCCTAACTGCCACTTCGGATTCTGCCCCCTCCCCTTCTGTCTCTGATATCTGTGTGCCTGCAGTTGAGGGGCATCCCTCCCTCCCTCAACCTCCCTCCCTCAACCTCACCTAAAGACCTTCCCCTCCCAGAACTCCCACTGCTGCCACTTCTGGTCCTATCTATCCCTCCTCCTCTCTCCTCACTACTCCCCCTCTCCTCTCCCTTTTCTCCCTCCTTCTCCCCACTCCTCTCCACTCCTTCTCTAGACTCCATTCTCTCTCTTCACTCCTCTCCCTTTCTCAGCTCCGCTCCCATGCTATCCTCTGTCTTCT
This sequence comes from Discoglossus pictus, assembly GCA_027410445.1. Taxonomy (NCBI): domain Eukaryota; kingdom Metazoa; phylum Chordata; class Amphibia; order Anura; family Alytidae; genus Discoglossus; species Discoglossus pictus. The sequence goes on from CM050175.1 coordinate 24,202,657, forward strand.
ACCAACTCTCATTCTTCCCTCCTCTCCCCTCCCCTCCTCACTCCTCCCTCCATACTCTCTCCAAATAAATTAAATATATTAAAAAAATGTTTTTAATGTGTATGTTTATATGAATTTACTAAAGAAAAAAAAGGATGTGCTATGTGTATTATTATTGTGTAAGTGTGAGTGTTTAGGGTGGGGTTATTGGGTTCATGTATTTTGGGTCTTCATGTGGAATATGTAACTGTGTGGATGTAATAATCTATGTGTTGTTAAATTGTGTGAAATATGTATTCTAAGTGTTAAATTAATAGTAAATTAAGTGTAAAAATAAGCAACAAAAATCCTTCCTACTTCTCTCTCTCTCAAAGTACTAAAAACCCATCAACACCTAGTGGGTGGGAAACACGCTCTTTTAAGACCTGTTCCTGTCAATTAAAGTAAACGTTTGTGTTTATGGCCAGTGCATGGCTTAACGAGTTCTGAGTCATTACACAAAACTCGGATTGCATCTACATGTGTGGATTTGCGTGGGTCCCTTTTCATCTGCCTTTTCCTGGTCACTATTTATCAGATGGCCCGTATCACATTGTAATGTTCCTATAGCTTCCTTCCTGGCCTTCTTCCCATTCATATACTTAAAAAAAAATAGGGCTAGTCTTACTCTCCTTTGCAACTATTTTATTATTTTCTATTTTAGCCAGTCTAATAGCTCTTTTGCAAGCCTTGTTGATTTCATTGTATTCCTGTAAAGATAACTCTGATCCCTCTTTCTTGCATAACTTAAATGTCTGCCTTTTTACTCCGTATCTTTATATCACTGTTAAGCCACATTGGATGTGATTTACTCCTTCTACCTTTACTTCCACATGGTATATGGTGATAAGTATGTGTATTTTGTAAGAATTTGAATGTTGTCCATTTATGTTCAGTATTTTTACCTGCCAGTTCTTTGTCCCAGTCTATACTTTGTATTGCTGCCATTAGACCATTAAACATTGCCCTTTAAAAATTAAGAGTTTTTGTTGGCCCCTTACCACTTTTTTTTTTTTTTTTATGCATTCTCAATGAGAGTGGTCACTGTTTCCCAAATGTTGCACTTTTTCAACATTTGATACTATATCAATATTATTTGTGATGACCAAATCCAAGATAGCCTCATTTCTAGTAGGTTCTTGTATAACCTGGGCCAGATGATGATCCCTGAGTGTACTCAAGAACCTGCTCCCCTTAGCTGAACTGCTGGTCTCATTCATCCAGTTTGTTTCAGGGTAGTTCAAATCTCCCATTATTAGAACTTGCCCATGCTAAGCTGCATTTCTAATCTGTAGCAATAATTGCAATTCCTCAAATTCAATTATATTTGGGGGTTATAGTATATTCTCACCAATAGTATTTTAGGATTTGTTCCCCCACTATTTAACTCAACCCACAAGCATTCAACAATATTAATTTCCATCATACATATCTTCTCTTCGTCTACCATTACCCCTATCTTTCCTAAATAGTTTATGACCATCCAAATTAACCATGTAGTCATGAGAGTCATTACGCCATGTTTCAGTAATGCCTATTAAGTCCCATTTCCCATTTGCGGCTATTAATCTTAACTCGCCCATTTTCCCAGGCAAGCTTTTTGGATTCGCGAGTATACACCTTATTTTATACCCCTCTAAACTTTCTACCCCATTACTTCCATCTAGTCCCCACCTACTAGTTTAAAAACTCCTCCAGCCTTTCTACCATCCTATCCCCTAGCATTCAAGCTACTTCTTCTTTAAGGTGCAAATGCATCAGTTCATGCTGCAAAACTGACAATATCAAGGCAATCTCCTTCAATGAAACTGGAAAAAGAGTGAAGGTAGTGCTAGAGAAGGAGATAGGAAGAGAACCATGAGCGGACACTTCCCACGATTCTAATGGAGTATATGCTAGAGTAGTGGATAACTGGTTGGTGCCAATGTCAAGTGCAGAAAAGAAAGGAACAGTAGTGAATAGTGACACTTTAATTTGACAGGGATTGGGTCATTGGCCTGTCAAGTGGTCTGTCAAGTGGTCAGTGCGAAAGCAAGGCTTCAGGAAGTCGAGGAAGGAATTTTAGGAGATAACGTGATCTAGACAATTGTAGACTAGCCTGTCTATGAGCTTGGAGGCAAATACAGAAAGAACTATAGATGGGGAGGTATGGTTGTGTGATTATTTATTTACAGCAGATGTCATAATATAATTTTTAAAGGAAGAGTGGTAGGTGTCAAATATAACAATGTGAGTTAGAGTGAGGCTGTGTGAAAGAGAGTGGATAGAGAAGAGAGAGCTGTTGGATCAACTAGGCAGATTGTAGTATTAGAGGAATGCAGAAACTTCTTGCTCTCTTGTTGGAGGAAGTGAGCAGAGAATGTGGGAGAAGTGGAGGGTTTAATTGAGCATTTGGAGTTTGGTTACACATGATTTCATGCCTTATGTTGTCATTTTTGTCTAAAAGGTTGGTAGTAAGGTCCTGGTTGATAAATTTGGATGGGGTAAAAGATGTTGTGGACAGAGTAGAAATTTGAAGGTTGCAAAGCGATACTGATTTTCAGATAAAAGGGAAGACATAAGAGAAGAACTTTATGTTTGTTTCAATAGGGCTAGGGCAGCATTGTTGGAGCAGAGGATGTACTTGTAGATTATGAGATCTGTGTTAGAGAGAGACTTTCTTCATTGCCTTGTAGATGCACAGGAGTTACCGCCAAGCTTGGGGCTCTAGATTTGGGGTTGGTGCAGTTTAGGCTGGCATACATTTCAGAGAAACATATTGTATAGCCATTTTACACAAGCTCCCAATAAAGTAATATAAGGTTTATTGCTTCCGTTTACTCTTAGTTCTCTCTGATATTCACTAATATATATTATTCTATGACTAAGTACTCTTCATATATTAGTCATTCACCTATTATCTCCACTGCTCCATATCATCTCTTACATTCCATGCTTACATTTTTATGAAATTAGTTGTTCAAACTTCTAAAAAAACATTTTAATAGGACAGAAAGTGTTTTTGCAAGCCAACAAGTGTAATTAAAACATATACAATTATATTTGTTATTAATATTTCAACAAACCTTCCACACAGAAGACAGGCCAGTTAGAACTCCCAGCCATTGCTGATGCGGCACTCACATTGCATGTTAAAACATCTATGACTGTAAGAGAGATTGCATGTAATTAAAACAAATTGAAGTGGGACTTGGTTCAAGTATTACATCTCTAAGAGGTTATTCATATATTTGCTTTAGATTTTCTGAAGACTCTAAGGATGTGTGAAATTGCTACATTCTGTACTTCCATTAATTGTAAGGCCACCTATATATCAAAAATGTGTGGCCGAGAGATGCCAATCATATATCTTTTACGAGATAGCTACCAGGGCTGACCACTTGGCTCAGCAAGTCAGCTACTCACTAGTACAGCACTTGGACATATGCCTGAAATATCCTGATGTGAGAAAACAAAAAATGCTTCTGCTACAGTTCAGAGGGAACCAGTTGGTCACCAATGCCATGTTTATTGCTATTGAAGCCTATGCAGGGCAAGTATACACCTTCTCCCAGCCAATGCTACCTTCATTGACCAGGAGTCACCTGTTCACCAGCTATTGATGGTAGGTACATCCATGCCTCGCTCCATTATAGGGAGCAGAAAGTCTTTGCACCTTCAAGATGCAAATAATGCCCAAGAGAAGGATAGCTGGAATGTGAACCAATTTTGTCCACTATTTTTTATTCCTTCCCTTTCTTTTGACACTTTTTTCTTTTTTTAACATGTACATGTCTGCCTCTTAGGAATTCTTTTCCCATTTCTTTTCCTGCCTCATCACTCTATCATTATCTCTTATTTTACCCTTTTTCCTACCACCTTTTTTCCTCTACCCATTCACTCTTTAACCCGTTTACTCTCTGTAATTTCTCCTCGGTTACTTTCTCCTCTCTCCAATTTCCTGTTTCATTTGTTTGCTGACTCACCTCGTGTTACTTTCTCTATGAGTTCACTTCCCTTCTATACCCATACTGTTCCCTACTTGAATGGGGTAGTTATGTTAATTTATCCCAACTTTTTAATGTAAAAAAAAAGTCTGCGTCTGCAGTCCATATGTGTCTTTTACTGATACATGCACACATGTTTCAATGTAATAGAATACAAAAAACACAGGAAGGGAAGTTACATGTAAAGGATATAATATAATTTAACATAAATAATATCTATCTATCTATCTATCTATCTATCTATCTATCTATCTACCTCTGTATCTATCTATCTATCTATCTATCTATCTATCTATTTATCTACCTCTGTATCTATCTATCTATCTATCTACCTATCTATTTATCTATCTATCTATGTGCATATTTAAATATATATATATATATTTATATATATTGTAAATAAATAGTACATTTGTGTTTACATTTGAATATTTAAAACAAGTTAAAAAAAGTTTCCAGCTCAGAATTCCGAGAAATACAGTTATTATACTGCATATTGGGAAGCCTAGCTGGGACATTCAAATGTGCCCACAAATGCCTTGCTCTTCAATCCATAAATCATTTAAAACTTTAAGCTTATGCCCACTGCATTACACAGCTTTTATGCAAAGCCAAGATTGAATTATACACAAGCTGAGAATCCTACCCACGTACAGCTATTTCAAGGTTACTGCCTATCATCAGTGTGGGGCTGGTTCCTAGCTTGTGTTTTGGACTTTATGAGTAGGTAGTTCACCACAACAGTCATTTGATATATGGTGAGCAAAACAGTGATAGAAGCCTGCACCATACAGCAGTACAGTAAATATATAGTACATCTGTGTTCACATTTGAATGTCTTAAACAAGTTAAAAAACCTGCTTCCAGCTCAGAGTTCCAAGAAAAACAGTTATTACACTGCATTCTGGGAAGCTGAGCTGAGACTTGCAAATGTGCCCACGCTAAAAATTACATATATATATGTGTGTGTGTGTGTATAATATGTATATCCACATGCGTTTCCTGCTAAACGGGGCATTTTATCACCATAGAGTTCAGACAGCACTATGGCAAACTTGGAGAGGGGATTTAAAGTGCTAAACGGGTTTGGCGCTCAATGGTGTCACGTTAGGTGGGGTATACCGCCTAATTTGTGCATAGCGGGGATAAAGCAATGGATAATTTATATTGTGCGCATGTCTATGGTTCATTCGCATAAATACCCCTCAGATCTGCTTGACTGGCAATTTTACTCTAAGCAAGTCGGGAAGCATTCCTTAACTATTTAGCTTTTTGTAAGATAACTTGCCATACTGTAATTGAGCTGTATATTGAGTAGTTCTTGGGACAGGAATCCACTTAGACCAAGCATTAAGAAGAGCATTCGCTCTAACAAAAGATTAATGATTGGTGTACAGGAAGCATATCAGTTACCAGCAGAAACGGCGTCAGTCATGTATGCCCCGTCCTTTCTTTAAGTACTTCCCTCTATTTTCTCAATAAAACAATTTCTTTTTTTATCTTATTTTTCTTTATTTGACAAAGTGACCTAATTTCCTCCTCGCCCTTACAATTATGTTAGAAATAGGCGTTGGCCAGACAGAAGTTTGGATGATGTGATTTGTAGTATTCATTATTGTAATTTGTGAATATTGTGATGTGTTTTATTAACAAAGTAGAAAAAAAGTACAGTAGATACAAGTAGCACATTACAAAGGTATAGAGAATTATAAGATAAGTACAAGTACAGTTATAATACTACAGAAATGCGATGAAAGTGGGTCAGCAGACAGCTTGGTGCCACAGAACTGAGGTCCCTACTCTGAAGAGCTTACAATCTAGAAGTAATAAAAAGTATGACAAATATATAATTCTCTCAGGCTCATAGTTGTTATTTCATTGATGCATAATTACTTATCAATGAGAAAAATGACATTTTACACAGTTCAACCCTTAAATCTTGCAATCTTATCATTCACATGTATAGGCACTCTCTGTGAGTGTGATAGTGTGGTTAATAATAGTTTTGCAGAGTTTTTTTCTTTGCTTCATAGAAAGGAATTGTTTAGTTGTTCAGTCGTGTCCAACTCTCCGTTACCCTATGGACAGCAGAATGCAGGAATCATTATGTCTCTGGTTATGGTCATCCATAAGGGTTTATTGGCAAAGATATTGATGTGAGTAGCCAGTTCCTTCTCCAGTGGACTCTGATTTGTCTGACATCTCTGCTATGACCTGCCCATCCTGGGTTACCCTACATGGTATAGCTCACAGCTTAATTGAAGTACCCAAGCCCTTCACCACAACAAGGTAGCGATCAAGAACGGGAAAAAAAACCTACATGATTACAAAGACAAAGGGCAGGGGGCAAACCAGAATAAATTGAGCAGAACTGTGAAAGGATTGTGAATATGAAAGTATATACTGTATATGATAACTAATTTCTGGGTTATGCTATAGAGTATATATATACCAACATTTCACATCACCTGCAAACACTGCACCATTTAGTATATATGGCACCTTGCCTCCTGTAATGGTACTCTATATTCATGCCAACATCTTCTTACCAGTATTCTATACTGATTCACAATTGTACATTCCTCTTTAAAACCTTTAAAACCTTGGAGCCTGGAGTTATCACATTTTCTTTGTTGCCCCTCAATTATTTTCTTGACGTTTAATGTATCTCTATAAATGTATTGTCACCATCCTATTTATATGTAGCCCCTAAAAATCCTGCTTTATTGTTTTGTTAGCTATGCCCTTTTATGTGCATAACATCGCAATAGCCTTTGAAGTTGTTTACTATCATTGTTGTACTCTGCTGTCTACAAATCAAGCGCAGTATTATATTTTCAGAATGATAGTATGCATTTAAATGGATAATGGATAATAAATAAGTGTGGTCTGTAATGTACACTATATATCTCATCTGCATTTTCACTCTTTAATCCAATATCACTCTATGTATGGCTATTTATAGGATATGCCTTCCATTATAACACAGCATTCATGCATAGCACAAGTTAGCACACTTACCAATAGACTTTCAATTGATTGAAAAATATCTTTATTACCGTACTATATTCATAAATTTGAACAAAAATCATCCATGCTTACTTTATACTTAAGTATGCATCATGGGTAATTATTATTCAACCCGTATTAATTAAAGCATGAAAATAAACACAATAGGGAATGGAGTGGGAGGGTGGGGTGGGCATGGAGCAGTGTGGGTTGAAGTGGGGCAGTGAAGGTGATGGGGCAAGGGACTGAAGTTGGGTCTGGGATGGGAAGAGTTTTAATTTTTCTCCTCAAGACTGTGAAAGAAAGAATAGTCTACGGCAATCCTGGATGATCACTGTAATCCTCTTCAGTATCTGGCAATTTCTTGCAAACCAAAGGGCATCCTTAACACAGCACATGAGACATCAAGCATCTTGAATGGACAAATTTGTTTTTGTCAATTTTTGTTAATATCTGTCCTGCCACCAAAATATTGATTTTTGTTAAATTTTGGGGTTATGACATAGTATTTTGCCAACTGAAATTTTTGGCCACTTGTATTGAAAAATTGGCTTAATGAATTTGTTTGAATATTTATAGTGTAATAGACATCTATAAAGTTGTCATGCTTAATTTTAGGTAGCTTAAGCCATTTTTAAATATAATAGTTGAAAAAAATAATATAATGAGCATCCTCAGTAGAGACTTGTGCACATGACCAACTGTCAGATTCCATGCATTGTGATTGGTCAGTTATGGTTAGATAATGTTTTTACTGGTTTTATAGAGATAGAGCGAGAAGAAAAGAGACCAGTGCCTGGTTATGTAGGATTGGTAGGATAAGTATACTCTGGGAATACACACAGCATCTGGATACTGCACCTTCATACAGACAGTGTGAGCCCCGCTATTACTATGATGACGCTACACACATCATCTGGATACATCTGGATACTGCACCTTCATACAAACAGACAGACAGTGTGAGTTCTAATATTCCTTTACTGACACTACACATTGCATTTGTATACTGCACCTTCTTACGGACAGTATGAGCTCTGCTGTTCCTGCACTGACACTACACACAGCAGCTGGATACTACACCTTCATATACACAGTGCGAGCTTTGCTATTCCTGACACTACACACCGGATCTGTAAACTTAAAATCTGGGGGGACAAATCCCCCCCAGATTATATGGTTAGAGTTAAGGAGAGAGACAAATCTATATATACTGCTGCACTTTCATACAGACAATACAAGCTCTGCTATCCCTATTCCCAGCATTGGGATACTGCACCTTCATACAGACAGTGTGAGCTCTATTATTCTTACACTGTCACTACACGCAGCATCTGGTTACTGTTCATTAATTCAGTCAGTATGAGTTGTGCTATTCCTGTTCTGACACTACACACATTCATTCTGATACTGCTTCTTCATATGCACAGTGTGAGCTCTGCTATTCCTGACACTACACACATTCATTATGATACTGCTAATTCATACAGACAGTGTGAGCGCTAATATTACTGACACTACACACATTTATGCTGTTACTGCACATTCATACAGACAGTATGAGCTCTAATATTACTGACAGTATACACAACAATTTGATACTGCTCCTTCATAAGCACGGTGTGAGCGCTTCTATTCCTGACATTACAAACAACAACTGGATACTGCATCTGTGACATTAGGTGATATCATACATGACATCACATATGACATAAATAACAACATCACATATAATATGAAAAATTACATCATCCATGATATTACTGATTACATCACACTGGACCCATGAGATGTTTTACTTAATTCATTTAGAATAGTACACTAGCTTAATTTGTTAACTTTGAAGGTTTAAATATTTCCAAATGGAGCAAATTATTTTAACAATATGGCCAAACATGTTTTTCTTGAAGTAATCATAGTTAACTGTTAACTGAGTATTATAAGAGTATCATATTAACAGAGTATTATATGAAATTTTTGTTTCATCAGACCAGAGCACCTTCCTCCATACATTTTGGGAGTTTTCCACATGCCTTTCCGCAAACCCAAAACGTGCCATTTTGGTTTTTGCAGAAAGTAATAGCTTTCTTCTGGCCACTCTGCCATAAAGCCCAACTCTATGGAGCGTACAGCTTATTGTCGTCCTATGTACAGATACTCCAGTCTCTGCTGTGGAACTCTGCAGCTCCTCCAGGGTTACCTTAGGTCTCTGTGCTGCCTCTCTGATTATGCCCTCCTTGCGCGGTCCGTGTGTTTTGGTGGGTGGTCGTCTGTTGGCAGGTTTGCTGTTGTGCCATGTTCTTTCCATTTGGTTATGATAGATTTGATGGAGCTCCTTTGGATCATCAAAGATTTGGATATTTTTTTTATAACCTAACCCTGACTTGTACTTCTCAACAACATTTTCACTTACTTGTTTGGAGAGTTCCTTGGTCTTCATGGCAGTGCTTGGTTAGTGGTACGTCTTGCTTAGGTGTTGCAGCCTCTGGGGCCTTTCAAAAAAGGTGCGTATATGTAATGACAGATCATGTGACACTTAGATTGCACACAGGGGGACATCATTTCACTAATTATGTGACTTCTAAAGGTAATTGGTTGCTCCAGAGCTTCATAACAAAGGGGGTGAATACATACGCACATGCCAATTTTCTGTTTTCTATTTCTAAAAAATGGTTTTATGTATATATTTTTCTCATTTCACTTCACCAACTTAGACTATTGTGTTCTGATCCATCACATAAAATTCAGATTAACAAAACATTGAACTTCAGGCTGTAATGTAACAAAAGAGGTAAAAAGTCAAGGGGGGTGAATACTTTTGAATGGCACTGTACCTATTCAGTCATAGTAACTGGCCTACACAAAAGTGCAGATCAGTATAAAGCACAGTTGAATCCGACTTAGCTGTGCAGAGTTTGCTAAGACACTCAATATGTCAAACTTAGTGTCAATCAACTTCATTATTAACCATCCTCACATTCATTTAATTTAAATGTTTTTTTTGCTGATAATGTCTTATAAGGTTTTCCTTACTTTAGTACATTACATTATTACATGAGATATTTAATGTCTTCTAGAGACACAATGTAGGAATCCTGCATTGTATAAATGTAGATTGGTACTCTCTGTAACTACTCAAACATTCAAAGTATTTCAAAAGATGACAAAGATAGAGAGACAGCATCCTGGAGCCTATGACCCCTTGGAGAACAGTGCAACACTAGAAAGTCAGGGAGAAATATACTGGCCAGTGAATATATAAATCTGTGAATTGTTTTGATCATTCTCCATCCAGGTTTAGCTGGAGGAGAGCTGGTTAATGTGTAAACTGTATATTAGGTAAGGTAGTACTTCAGTAGTTTACTTTCGGTTTGTAATTTCTATATCACTGGTTAAATTCCAGCAAAACTTGGAAAATTATATACAGGTTATGACAGGATTGCACAAATATTTTCACTGTTTAATAGACAACCATATTCTTCACTCATGGTCAAGTTATTTTACTTAGGATGACTTTGAAAATGCTAAGTTTGCTTGGTTTATAGTATGGGTTGTATTGCAGTGTTATATCTAGTTTGTAACTGTTTTATTACTTCTAATAAAAGCTACATCTCTACTAGGAGTGGTAAATAATAGCATATTTTCACCGAGAAATATCCTAAAAGTGTATTATGCATTATAATCCCTTTTTGTTCACAAAAATCTGAATGCCAGGCCTATTTGGACTGCGGGTTCACTACCTTATAATTTGCCCCTTTCTATGTTGCCAATAAGGGTATATGTAGTATTAAAAAGTCACTTTATGTTATTGCCTTTCACTCAGCACCTTGAGCAAAATATTCAGCATTCTCAGTTAAAAGACCAACTTTTATACCAAAAGTTATCTAGTTTGCAGTTATTATACCCATGGCCTATTGTCTAATTTTTTTTTACTTTCTTAAATGTTATATCAGTCTACTATGCATCTCATTGCAAAGTTCAAGGACATATCAGTCTACAACTTGGAGTCTTTATTATCTGACTAAGATTTTACAGAGCACAAAGATAGGAAGTCTATAGGCTGTTTGGTTTATAAAGGGAAGCAACGGCTGTGCCAATTGCATTCATAATATGAAGTACAAGGAGAGGTCAAATAATTGTACTGTCCAAACAGTTGCAAAGATTATTTTAATGATCAAACTAATAATATTGAATGTAATAACACAATAAACTGATTCGGTTTGAAGTAAACTAGGATTTAATTGGTGTCATTGATTTATTTTCCTTTTTGCCAGTGGTGAGAAACCTCATATTTAGAGACCATTTGATTTCCTGCATATTTTGGACCAGAACAAATGCAAATTTCTATCTTGGCACATTCAACATTGACTTTGTATTACAGGAGGCAAAATGGCCTTACAGCTCGATCACCATTTATATGAATCAAGAGTCCCTGCTGCTATTTTATATGGCCAGTGGCCCATTATGGCAAAAAACATTTCCTATGCATGCTCGTTGTTTACTCTTCCTCTGTCTTGACCATGACCATGAGACAAAGGGGCAGAAAGCCTAGTGAATCACCTTTGTATCCATAATCTTGTGTTTCTTGACCAAACTCGCATAAGAGACTTACTATAACATTTAATAAGGCTTCCTCCCAAATTCTTTCAATTCCCTAATGAGACTAAGGCATGTCATACACATTACATTTTATATATTTCTATGTTGTGTTATTGTAGTTTTTTAACTTATTTATTTTTATTTATTAATCATGCAAAAAAAAATATTCTGTAGGGAATAAAACGGCTTCTTTAAAAATCATGGGCTTTTTGTTTGTTAATGGAAAGGTAACATCTACGAGCTCAGTTACGTAGATCCCATAGGAGCTCCTGAAGGGCTGATATGTAGCTGCTGGAGCTCTTATGTGAGTTATACTAATATATAGCTTGGGGGGGGGGTCACATAAGGGAAATGGCTTGCTTGCACTCACAACAGTACTTGCATGTTACTTAATTAGCTTACAGATTACATTTACGCGTCAGAGCAAAGCACCCACAGCATTACTTAGAGCAACTCAACTAAGGTGATAGAACGTCCGTAAATATTGCAACATGGAGTCCATAAGCTTGTGTCTGCATCTCAAACACTGCTGTGTTATCTAACCCACAGGTCCCAGGTACAAAGGTCAGTTGTTGTTTTTTTTTGGAGAGAGACAATAGAATTCTGCTTTAGAGGGAGTAGGATGCTTGTGCTTTGTATAAATTCACCTGCAAAATATTCATAGTCTGCATAACCCACATAATTAAAATGAAATACATAACACCTACTACATAAGAGGCACTAATACATACTACATATGCACCACACATATGCCATGCTACATGCACCATTACAATACCTTTGCACTCTAAACTCTTAAAAGATACATAAGAAAACTCATAGCATCTGCTGGTGGAGAGCACTGGCGACAAGTTCACTGCCTCCCTTTTGTCACTAGGGAGCGTCTGCATTCTCCATGCCTCCTCCCATGAAATCCTGCTGCGGCAATGATAGAGCCAAATACACATGCTCTCATCTGCCACTTGTCCACATCCTGCAGGAACAACTGAAGGTAAGCTGACTGCATGGCAGTTTCTTTGGAGGCAATCGATTCCATATATCTCTATATATTACAATGCAATAAAAAAAAAAATCACATTTATAGAACAGTAAATATGCCCAGAGTTGAACATGCTACCACCAATAAAGTGAGCCCAATAGCCTAGAGGCCTAATGCATAGAGATACCTTCACAAAGCCTGACTGGCACATGGTGGTTTGTGACAACGTCCTATCCAATGCACATTCAAGATTTGTATAGAGCAAGTGCTCTTCTTTACAGTTCATCATTGTAATAGCACTGATTAGTAATAAATAATATGCACTGTATTTTGTTACTTTATGATTTGTCTGTTAATACAACATTGGTAGCACTGCTTGGAGATCTAATGATGACATTTGCTGTTTGTAGGTGAGCGTGATTCCCTTCTCCTAAGTGATAGTCATTCTGGTGTACTGACCAAATATGACAGATATGTAAGTGCTGTACATTTTTCTAGTGCTAGAAGATAGATGTGTTTGTAATTATATTTTTGTCAACTTTTTGGCATCCTTGGAGCAATTTGCACCACACTGATTATATTTGTGCATTGACTTCTTACTTGCAAATTGATAATTGTTAAGTAAACTTTTGAAACTGATTGATGGCATCTGTCTCTTTATTTTGTAATAAGCAATTGTTATGTGCACATAGACTTGACATGTGCTGTGAGGTCTGTCCTGTGATTGCCTCTAAATGTCGGGGATTTCAGTATGCTTCTGCTTATTTATTAAGGCTCTTTTTAATTGAGACCAGGTGCATGATATTCATTGAAGTCATGCACCTCGGCTACAACTTGAATACATTAACAGGATGCTAAAGAAGTCCTAGAGTGGTGGCGGCCAGGGGCGGAGGAACTGGGGGATGAGGCGGGGGGGTACAAATCCCCCCGATTAAATGAACAGGGGACACAAAAAATAATAAAATGTATTATGCATTACCAGATTTGGCCACTAGAGGCTATGTAGTAGTTTATCTTTCCCATGAAAGCTTTGACCCTTAATTTATATTATATATATATATATATATATTTTTTTTTTTTTTTTTTAATGTATTCATTCATTTTTATTATATGGGGGGCCAGGGAATTGAAAATAATAGAAAAAGAAATAATAGAAAAAAGATTGAGGGGCACTGCAGCAATGTGCCCACCCAGAGCAGGGCCCGGTACATTGTACCGGGTGCACTAGCAGTAGATCCAACCCCACTTCCTGCGAGTAGAGTTGAATTGTCCCCCCCAGATTTTATTGGGCTCCTACACCCATGGTGGCGGCACTTATAGCACTGCCTTTACCACCAATACATTTTATATACAACACTAGCGAATTGCCCGTCAAAAAATGACTGCAATGAAATTGTAAGTGAGCTAAGGGTGTTTGGTGTATATAATGTGGCTGATGTAGCGTTGTTCGTTTTCTATGTCGTGCAAGTTTTTCATAATATTAGTTTTCTATGTCGTGCGAGTTTTTCTGAATATTCGTAGCTGTTTGGTGGGCTTTTTCGGAATATCTGTAGGTGTTTGGTAGTGTTTTGCGTGTTTAGGAACCTTTAGCCTTGTTTTCATTTTGTTCGGCGGCCATTTTTTCTCTTGCTTAGGTGATTTTCTGGTCTCTAAACTCTGAAATTTGTGCTTAAATGGAAGTGTAACTTCACTTGCAGAGGTCCTCGGTGCCCCCCCCTTGCTGTGAGTAACCTTTTTATGTGTTTGTTGTTTGTATTTGTTGTGTTTGTAATGTTTTTGGGGTTGCGCGGGTTGCGTCCTTGTTTTCTAACCTCGTAGGTGTTTTTCGGCAAATACGTAGGTGTTTGGTGGTGTTTTGCGTCTTTTGACTGCTGTAGCCTCGTTTTCGGTTTTTTTCGGCTGCCATTTTTTCTCTCGCTTAGAGAATTTTTTAGTGTCTAAACTGCTTTAAATTCAGTTAAATTGAGGTGTAACTTTAGTTTTTGAGGTCCTGGATGCTCCCTCTTGCTGTAGGTAAGCTTTTTATGTATTTGTTGTGTGTATTTGTTGGATTTCTGATGTTTTGATGTACGCGTGTTGCAGACGTTTTTTTTGCGAGGTCGTAACGTGTCTCGTATTCTGTTTGCGTTACGATGTAAATTTTGCGGGCGTCGCAGTTGCTGGCAAGGAGCGCCGAAGGGCCGCGAGGGCCGCAGTTGCTGGCAAGGAGCGCCAAAGGCGCTCCATGCCAGCAACTGCGGCCCTTGCTTTGCGAGCTCGCAAGCATTAGCAACAACTTGTATGCTCACAACTATATATGTGATAGTATAATATGTCAGGGCATATACACTGGATGCTCAGACAGGATTATTGTTCAAGGGGGTTGTATATGTGTTTTTGTAGCAGGTGGGTAGGGGTTAAGACCTGGGGCTCTTTGTTAAGCAACTGTTAATTTGGATTAGTTGGGTGTCAGTGTTTAATAGCGTGAGCAGGTATTTGTAACTGACATTATAATTTTTGTTTATTGTTCTTTGTAAATGTTGTATAAGATTACTATTAGAAAGACGTGATGCGTAGGTTTCAGTTGAATGTTATCAGTGTCTTGATAAATGCTTCTTTAGGCTATTTTTTTCTTGTTCTGGGACACTTGTAGCTCCTTAAGTGTCTCAGAAGTGTTTTCTGAAGGGTTTTACCTGCTCTTGTGGGTGTTTGAGTTTACACATAAGGATTTGTCTCAATGTAAGCACTTGCAGAGCCTTACACAAACACATACGGCCCGATTCTATTGCCCAATTCGTAAACTTATACACACTTAAAATCACTCTTAATATTGCTACATATTCGGCAAATATTACTTATTGGCACTAATGAAATCTTAAGTCAATAGAATGCATATAAACATTTATTAAAAAAAGCCAAAGCCAAATCAAGGCATTTGCAAGTAGCCAATAGAATATGGCTAATAGGATACTACAGGAGCCATGTAATAACATTTTAGGTAAGATCTCCCATAGCATCCGGGGACTGTTCAAAAACATTGATTACTTGAAAGAGTTTACTTATAAGAGTTTACTGCAGGTGGAATTGAATAGCAACATTAGAGCTTAAATTAACTTTTCATTCACAAGACTTCTTGGTCGGCGCAGAGGCAGCCCCAGGCACGCCGGGTCTGACGCAGCGCTGCGTCACCCGGCGGAGCCTGGGCGCTTCTGATTGGCTGGAGGTGGAGGACGGACTTCTGCCGGGCTCCCTCCTCACTCCATGCCGGCCATTGAGCTGATTCCCTCCCTCCCCTTTGAGAATAATAAGGTATAGTCGTAGGGAGTAAGGTTTGTGAGCTCAGCTCAGGTGGCTTAAGTTTTAAAAAAAAAGAACAAGGGGGAAAGAATAGAAGGGTAAGGACTTTAGGATTCCTAGGTTAGGACGGAAGTTAGGAATAACTTTGGTTGGCGGTAGGTGAGTCACCCGGCCCACGGGCTTAAGTGGGCGTTGCCCTGCCTCATGGGCGTGCTTAGTAAAGCACTGGGAGGCTGTGGGCGCGGGCCCAGGGCGTGAGGTTACTGACCGGGCAGGGCTCCTCCTCCGGGATGTTTAATTGAGCTGTGATGTAACAATGTTAATTATGTTAATTGGTTATTGGATTATGGTTGCTTTAATAAAGCTGTGGCCCGTAATTTTCCCAAGAAACACTTGGTCAGTGTGTTTATTTATCTAAACGCCTAATGGATCTTGCCGGGGTCATGCGGTAGGCCATGTAATCAAGCCCATAAAGTACATCTAGATAAAAAGTAAACTGCTATTTTTTTAACTAGTTATTACTGTATATATCAACTGCAGTTCAGTTTTTTTTTTTGCTTCATAAGAAATGAAGTAAGGACAGTTTAAACTGATCCTCACTGATCCTTAGCAAAGTTGTTCTGAGATTAGTAAAGTGTGAAGGAGCAGCACTATCATACTAACTATAGACTCCAGACATTATGCAACCCTTGTCTTATTATGCCTTGTCCTTAACTATTCCTGCCTTCACACTGGGTTAACCTTTGCACAAACAAATAGAATGATTGTCTCAATGTAAATTTTACGAAGCGCATTTTTGAGATAGTGTTGTTCAGAAAAGCTACGTTTATGCTCCACTAGTTCTTGGGTCCTTCAGGAGATTAGACGTGTTGCACAGTGCAGTAACTGGTGTAAAGAAAGAGTTTTATTTAATTACGTTTTTTTGTAGTTTTCCCATGTAAAATAGTTTTGTCTTTTCATTTTAAATGTAAAACTAGCGACTTGCCAGTCAAAAATGATGGGGCAATAACATTTGAAGCCATGGCAATGCTGTTTGACACACAATGTAAAGCTTTTTGTACTCTGAGGACCTTTGGCGCTCATTGCGAGCCTCTCCTCTTGTGTACTTTTGCTCCTCTGAGCACCTTCATCACTCATCAGAAAGAGAGATATATATTTATCTATGTTTAGTTAACTAATAATGAATGAATTAATATACTTTACCTATTTGTAATTGATATATCCAGCAATCAATAGCCTGAAGAGCTAACAATCTCTTTGTATTTTCCGGCAGCATACAATGTACAGTTTGAGTGTTGGGGCCCTGATGATAAATTGTAATGAATGTCCCAACTGTGCATTAGAAATAGGCTGCGTGCGCGAGGGCAAACCGTTGGTTTATTGTGTAAAGCAGCATTGTAGATTCATAATGTTATTAATGTGTTACACGGCAGTGTAGGTGTATTTTGTATTTCGTACGCTCCTGTGTGAAAGTTCTATGCGTTTGGCAGTGTTTTGCAGTCCGGGATCATGTAGCCTCGTTTTATTTTTTATGACGCCCAGGGTGTTTTGTGTGTAGGAGCATGATTGTTGGTAGTGTTGGGGCATTGCCGCGCATGCAACAGACTGTAACCATCTTCATAACCTCCAGGAAGCGCCGCAACAGAGAGAGAGACAGAACAGAAAAATAGGGAGACAGTACAGAGCGAGAGGAAGAAAGAGACAGGACAGAGATAAGTCCCTCCCGTGTGATTCTTCCCTCCTCCCTTCCCCTCCCCTGTGTCCCCCCTCCCCCTCACCCCCCTCTCCCTCCCCTGTGTCTCCCCCCTCTCCTGTGTATCTTTCACCTCCTCTCCCTCCCCAGTGTCTCTTTCCCCCCATGTCTCTCCCACCTCTGTGTCTCTCCTACTCCTCCTCTGACTATAATTTCCATTGTGCGCATGCGCTAGAATAGCGTTACACACATCGGAAACTATATTAGTGATGTATCACATATATAGTTGTGAGCAGCGAGCCGCGGCCCTCGCGTAGCGAGGTCAGCGGCCGAGGGCCTCAGTTGCTGGCATGGAGCGCCAAAGGCGCTCCATGCCAGCAACTGCGACCCTCGCAAACATAATGTCGCAACGCAAACAACACGACACACCAATTACGACCCTCGCAAACTTTACCTCGCAACGCAAACAACATACGACACACGTTAACACACATTACGGCCTCGCAACACTCGGAAGCAACTCGCGAACATTACAAAATTAAAAACACAATACATACACACAGCACATACATAAAAAACGTACCTACAGCAAGAGGGAGCATCCAGGACCTCAAAAAAGCAACTTACACCTTAATTTCACTCAAAATAAAAGAGTTTAGACACTAAAAAATTTGCTAAGTGACAGAAAAAATGGCCGCCGAACAAAACGAAAACGAGGCTACACACGCAAACACCATACGAGACACGTTAGCACACATTACGACCTCGCAAAAATCAGACGCAACACGCAAACATAAAAACATTTAAAACACAATAAATACACACAACACACACATGAAAAGCTTACCTACAGCAAGAGGAACCATCCAGGACCTCAAAAAAACAAATTACACCTTCATTTAAGTCAAAATAAAAGAGTTTAGACACTAATAAAATCGCTAAGCGAGAGAAAAAATGGCCGACTAACAAAACAAGAAACTCGCAAAACACCACAAAAGACCTACGGATAATCCGCGAAGACGCATACCACACATTACCTGCCATTTTACGCCAATGCAGAAGTACACAACTACGCTAACGGTTTCGTCTCGCGCACGCACACTATTACACTGCACACATTCAGCACGCTTACACAGCAGCTCCACACCACTAATGCTGCAGCAACATCAAAACAGATTGCAGACCTTCAACACAATGCTTCAAAATAGGTAAAGTATAGTCATTTATTAATGTATTATATATTTCATTATTACACACCAAACAGCATTAGCTACCTTACAATTTCATTTTTTGACGGGCAATTCGCTAGTACATATATAAATATATGTGACTTCTTGTTGCAATTACAGTACGGCACTTGTTCTCACTTCTTATAAAAATCATGACGTTCTTATTTTCTGTTGGTTCCTAGAGCCGTTTCTCATCTATAATGTTGTTTGTGTACTCTCTACACTGAAATCTTTTCAGGACAAAGCTGGATTTACAGATGTGGTCTGAGTGCTGTAATATTGTGAGTGAAATGTTTTTTTTAAAGGTTTATAATAGGACTAATATGCCAAACTTTTTTTTCATTGATACACAATACTTTTCTGAGCTGTACGTGAACCAGCAATCAAGTAATTGAGACTAACAATTTATTTGTTTATATTAAATAATGATACTTTAAAGTTTTTTTTTAAATAATTGTACTCTTTCAATGCGCCTATTTAGCTCCCCCTACCTCCTTACCAATCGACTCTGTTGTTGTAGCTGCCTCTGATTGGCCACAACTAATTATGACTTTTATGCTTGGATTTTCAGGGACATTCCTTCTCATCATCAGCTGCCTGAAAACTGAAGACATTTTACAAACTTTATGGTAAGTTTATTAATGTTTATTATGGAAACTTTTCATGCAAAAAATGTTTTCTTGCACTACTGATACTCCTTAATCAGATGCATTCAATACACATTTAACCTTTAATAGTCTTATTAAAGACCAAAGGAAAGTAACAAATATCACACATTTCTTTGTTAATGTTAAAATGATGTTGGTTAAAAGAAAAAACTTACATGTGATCAAATTATTATTCTGAATATGAGTATTAATTACACAGTTCAATATGTGGTACTGGATTTTTTTTTTTTTTTTGTTATGGTATTTTTTTATTGAGCAAAGCAAAAGTAAAAAAATAAATTATGGTTGCACAATGCAAAGGACAAAGGCAAAACATAAAGAACCAGCAACATTTACAGTATTGAGCAAGGTGTAGTTTATGGCTTAACTGAAGAGTCTGTTTGTGTAGCATCTACAATGTAGTCTAATAGACAGGTAAGTAGATACATGTGAAATGTTAGCTATCTGGGTTTCACTTGTCCGATACCAAACTAGTGGGAAACAATCAAGACAGACCGAGACTACTATGACTTAGTCCTGGAGTGTGGAACCATGCAGGTTAAATCATGAACCATTTGATGTTCCAGGATCTACATTAGAAAGCTTGGACATAAATTTGCTGTCGGGCCCCTCTCCTTGTGTAGCTGAGGTATTGCCAATTGCTACGCCCTATCTGGCCTGCGAAGAGGGCCGAGGGCTGAGTGATGGTTAGGAGAGGAAGGAAGGCCACGAAAGAGTGATCGCATTGGAGTCTTCCGAAGGGCTCCAGTAGCATTAGGACTTGTGGGGACTTATGAAAGTGTGATGGAAGTGAGCCTGTGAAGGCTGGTTTTGAGACTTATGGAAGGCATGAATGAGGTTATGCCTACGAAGGCTGGTATGGGTTGCATGATAGTGTAGACGTTGTAAGCCTCCGAAGGCTGGTTTGGTTTGCATGGAAAGCGTAAATGAGGTAAGCCTGCGAAGGCTGGTTCGGGTCTTGTAGAGAGCGTGAACGAGGTGAGGTTGCGAGGTTGGTTTAGGACTTATGGAATGGAGGAGTAAGGTGGAAGGATGGCAGGTTTGGGCCAAAATCTCCTAAGAAGGCTTACAAAAGCCTAAGAGTGAAGCCTTAGACACGGATGAGGGTAGTAATCTTAGCTGATTCAGGTAAAACCCACCCAGATTCAGGTAAAACCCACCCCGAAAAGGTACAGGAAAGGTGACCTACTAGATTTCAGCCTAAATTTGCGAAGCAGACTTAATGAAGCCTAAAAGGCATAGCCTTGGACATGGACAAGGGACACAACTTGGCGAATTCAGGTCCAAACCCACCCAAGAAGGTATAGGAAAGTTGAGAAACTTGGTGGGTTAGGCCAGAACTAAGCATGAAAATTGAAGGCTGAACCTTGGACTTGGATAGCTTGGAAGAAGTAGACAACTTACCTTGGATGATGACTGGAAAAGGCCCAAAAAGCAACTGGAGCTTGCGATATGAGGCTAGGAAAGCTGAAAAACTAGAGACACAACCTGCAGGCACAGGCTCAGGAATTAACTGAGCAAGGGTATGTGGACAGGAAGAGCTTATAAGGCTGAATGCCCCTCCCATGGGAAGAGGCAGAGTCGGAGGGGCCCCTCCCACAAACCCAGGTGTTTAACCTGGAACATATATGATAAATTATGGGTCAAAGCTTTCATGGGAAAGACATACTGCTCAATAGCGATGGTAGTGCATGATTACGTTTAATGTTGCTATTTTTTGTGTTCCCTATTCATTTAATCGGGGGGGGGGGGGTTAACCCGCCCAGTTCCTATGCTCCTGCTGGTGAGGACTGAAGACAAAGGTGAACTACAGTCTGGCCATTAAAAACTTTGAATTTCACAGAACTCACACAATTTCCCTACAGGATGTTTATGCATAATAACTTTCTACTGCTTGTAACTGCATCTATTATTTTCTTATTTTAAAGTTTGTCAAATCTTTTCAACCTTTCCACATGTCTCCTACATAACCATATGTTGGCTTCTGGAGATCTCCTTACCAAGGCCCCACACCTTACATTTACATTTGCATGTTATACTATCTGTAGCATATTACATACCAGAGCCACTCACCTCAAATGGCACTCAAATTGTACTTCTTCTTGTTTTCATACCTTGTATAGAGCTACAGAATATGTTGAAGCGTTACAAATAAAAGTTAATAATAATAAAAATATATAATGTTTAAGAAGACAGTAAATCAGTGTTGTTTGTTGGATGTTGAAGAATTGGAGTAAATCTTGAAAAGCTTGCTCAGCATCAGATGTTTAATGAAATATAGATGTCTCCTTGTGACCAAACCAATCATTTTCAAGAAATGTATATCTATAGACTTATTTGCTGGATTTTCATGTTGGCCCCTCCAATATAGCATTCACTTCCTGAAAATCCATTTCAACCCATGCTGACATAACACAACACTAAAATGTATTTTTGCCATGGAAGAAGTACTTTTCAAGTTTGATGTATAGGCCATCAATTCTTAATTATTTCAATATGCTGGGACCAGGAGCAGGCAGCCATTGTCATGTATAATCAAGGAGGAAGGTTAGTATCGGCAAGCAGTAGTCAAATATCAAAAGCCTATCAATCAAGCCGTATCCGTAATCAAAATCAGGAGACAAGAAATGCTTAGAAGTTGGCAATTCGGCAAAGTTCAGAAGTTTTTACATGAGCAGTACTTGCATTACAAGCTATAATACATACACAGTGGGTTTTCAAATCAATCCTAAGTAGCGTAAATGTAAAGTTTTTTTTAGAGAGATATATATATATATAAAGAGATAGACAAAGACTGAGAGAAATAGAGAGTGTTAGAAAGAAATAGAGAGTGTTAGAGAGAGAGATAGAGAGTGCTAGAGAGAGAGATAGAGAGTGCTAGAGAGAGAAACAACGGAGGAGGAGGAGAGTGAGGAGAGAGAGAGAGGGGGGAATATCTGAGGAGGAGTGTGAGGAGAGCAGGAGATATAGAGTTATGGAGAGAGGGAGAGAAGGCAGCAGGTCAGGGAGGGGAGGTACAGGTGGAGGAGAGCAGGAGGGGGAGAGGGATGTTTTCCCCAGGTGTAGGCACACAAGGTGTTGGATCAGAGGGTCAAGGGTCTGATCCCAGGGGGGGGAGGTAGTGGGGATGAGGAGCAGACCCCAGGGAGAGAACAGGGAGGCCGGGAACCCCAGGCACAGTTGACAGGGCAAGAGGTTGTGCTAAAGCAGTGGGCCCACAATTATATCCAAGAGGAGACAGAAACCCTCCTCAGGGAAATCCAAGCCCGCCGTAGCATCATCCATGGTGGTAGGGATGTGAGGGCTGGCGATAAGGCACGTGTCTGGAATGAGGTGACTGCAGCTGTGGCTTCATTAGTGGTTGCAAACTGTGATGTTCGGTCAGTTACACACCTATATGATGACTGCCGGATGAAGGTGCAGAAAAAGACGGCAGCCAGAGCAGCCCGTGGGACTGGTGGTGGTCCACCACTCAACATCACATACTGTGGTTGGGAGCGCACTATCAAGGAGTCTTTGGAGCCAGCAGCAGTAGTGGGCCTTCCATGACAGTTGGACACTGGCTATCAGGAAACCCTGAAAAGTGAGTATCATATACACCATCACACCCTCATATGCACACACATGAACCCCACACACATAGATAACTAATATACAATAGCACTGTAAGATTTCTGGTTCTGACTACAGATATATGGGTCATCAATAACCATGTAAATATTATATTATATTATATTATCATCATATTATCATCCTAATTGTTATAAAAAAAATGTCAGTCGAATACCTGTAGTTAAAACAGATTCTGAATAGCAGTTGCCAATTCAGTTTGTGTTAGTGCTATGTTTGCTGTTTGTTCAAAGTTAATATAAAACAAAACAGTATAAATATCAGTTGCAATTGTATATATTTTGTCATGTGTTCCCCTATCCCTAACTTCCCCATGTTACACTGCACAGTTTAAAGCTATGTCGCTTAACACTCCAACTGCTTGGAAGCTATTCCCAGCGTTAAACGAGATAGAGCTGTAGATCCACAATTATTTTACATCCAAAAGAGAGTACATGTATAGGTGTGCACACTGCAGCATATGCAGATACAGACTCTGAGGGACTGCATGTGCGTGTCGTGTACTATCCTAACCTGGACCATGTCTCATAAACATGTTAAAATCCATTGCTGAGCATTTGTCACAGATTGGTCAGTCTCACACACTGCACCGGCAGATTCAGAGATGTCATAAAGAACTGTGTCCTAATGAACTGCAGATGGCACACAGCACCAGCTATATATATATATTGATATAAGTCATGACCCAAATGATCATGATACAACTCAATGTTTATCTGCATTAAACAATCACCACAGCCAATTACAAGTGACCATGATTTCAGAGATATGAAAACACACAACAAACAATTGTTCAGAGAATCAAATCTCAAATACTATTGTCCTCTCATTTCATTACCCAGGAGACGTACCCCGCCCGCAGAAACACAGGCGGTGACTCAACCAGAGGCATGACTATCACCAGGTGGTGGTGCAGGAAGCCGAGGGCCCGGGCCCATCACAGGAGGCTGGACCATCAGCAGCAGGACCATTGTGGGAATCACCCCATGGGCCCTCACACGCATCACTGTCATGTTCCCAGCCTTTTCAAATGACTGAAAGTTCAATGAGCCACCAACCACCTGCAGGGATGTCGAGCTCATGGGGACCACTCTCAACAGGCCCGCTGCTACCACCTGGTGACATTCAAGCAATATGTGTGCCCGACCCCAATCCTCTCCCACTCCTGAGTGGTGCCACAACAGAGGTTGTCACAGCAGTGTTTTTTCCCGCAGTGGTTGTCCCAGCAGTTGGCCCAGCAGTTATTGCAGCCATTGTTGCCCTAGAAGATGTTGCAGCCATTGTTGCCCCTGCTGTTGTCGCAGCTGTTGATTTCACAGCCATTGTTGCCCCAACAGAATGGGCCAACACCATACCGATGTGCAACACCATCTCCATTGCCAGCAGCATCTCCATTGGCAACAGCACTATCTCCATTGGCAACAGAATCCCTACTGGCAACACCATCCCTATGCCTGGGGTACACCATCATAACATGAAACACCTCTGGCCTCACCACAGCACATTCAGAGTCCCACAGCGACCTGAGACGAAAAACTAATGTCCCTGCACAAAGCACCTTGATTGACATTTATCAGCACATTCGCTTGGCTGATGAGAGCAAGATCGGAGTAGTCCAACAGCTGACAGCTCAGCTGGCACATCAGAATGATATTGCTACCAAGCAGGCGGAAAGCTTCCGAGCAATATATGGTGAGGGGAGTAGGCCTAATGTTCAGATGAAGAGGTACGATCAAATGGCTCATGGGGACAGACAAGCCCAGCTACATCACTTGGCGGGCCTGGTGCAGTTGGCAGCAGCCCACATGACTACACTCCAGCCTTCGGTTCCACAGGCTCCACCACTACCGCAGCCACAGCCTACAGCCTCCTCATCTCACCCCTTACCGCCACAACAGCTGCTACACAGACACCCCAGTTGGATGCACCCCTCCTGTCCGTTGTAGAGGGAGGAAGCACCTGGTTACATAAGGTAGGGGCCCTGTGCTCAGAAAGAGGAAGTAGGTGAGAACATCCCCCAGGTAAGTGGTTGTCAAACCTCTCCCCAGGACCCACCACACAGACCATGATTTGGGTGAAACACTGTGTGAATACACATGTGAAGCAAATCAAGGCTCCACATCCTGTTTAATACTATTTGCCTCATTTATTGTTTCCCATAAATCATGGCCTGTCTGATGGTTCCTGAGAAGAGGATTGAGAACCACTGCCCTAAGTTCTCCTCATCCACACTCCACAATGAATATAATTTTGTATTAATGTTGACATACTAATGGCTGGCTACAGAGTGTGTACACGTATGGTTATGTTGATTATTTCTGCAATTGACGTTCAATGTGGATTGCCATTGAAATGTGATGTTAAAGTCAATCCAAATAATGTTCTGATTGATATCTTGTTCTGGTCTGATTCTCGCTATTGGAAGTCTTGTGACCTTGAAAGATCAAAGGCTTCGGAAGGCTGTAAGTTATTGGTTAAACCATCGCCATTTTTTCAAGCCCGTAACTCGTAACCCGTTTGGAGCTTGCAAAAAGACGGCAATTAAATAGCATTAAATCAAACATTTAGTGTGTGGTTCGTATCCACCTCTTATAATTTGTTCAAAAGCAATCAACAACCAAATCAGGTTATCTCCATATACATACAGTATCTCACAAAAGTGAGTCAATATTTTTTGTAAATATTTTATTATATCTTTTCATGTGACAAAACTGAAGAAATTACACTCAAAATAACTCAACACACAGCCATTAATGTCTAAACCGTTGGCAACAAAAGAGAGTAAAGTGGAAATGTCCTAATTGCGCTCAATTAGCCATTTCTCTCCCTGGTGTCATGTGATTCGTTAGTGTTACAAGGTTTCAGGTGTGAATGGGGAGCAGGTGTGTTAAACTTGGGTTTATCGCTCTCACACTCCTACTGGTCACTGGAAGGTCAACATGGCACCTCATGGCAAATAACTTTCTCAGGATCTGAAAAAAAGAATTTTTGCTCTACATAAAGATGGCGTTGGCTATAAGAGGATCGCCAAGACCCTGAAATGAGCTGCAGTAAAGTGGGTAAGCGGTTTCGCCTATCCTGAACAGGCTTCACCATGGTCGACCAAAGAAGTTGAGTGCATGTGCTCAGCATCATATCCAGAGGTTGTCTTTGGGAAATAGACATATGAGTGCTGCCAGCATTGCTGCAGAGATTGAAGGGGTGGGGGGGGGGCAACCTGTTTGTGCTCAGACCATACGCTGGGCACTGCATCAAATTGGTAGGAAGCCTCTTCTAAAGATGATGCACAAGAAAGCCTGCAAACAGTTTGCTGAAGACAAGCAGACTAAGGACATGGATTACTGGAACCATGTCCTGTGGACTGATGAGACCAAGATAAACTTGTTTGGTTCAGATGGTGTCAAGCGTATGTGGAGGCAATCAGGTGAGGAGAACAAAGACAAATGTGTCTTGCCTACAGTCAAGCATGATGGTGTGAGTGTCATGGTCTGGGCCTGCATGAGTTATGTTGGCACTGGGGAGCTACAGTTCATACTGAAGCAGCACATGATCCCCTTCCTTCAGAGACAGGGCAGCAGGGCATTATTCCAACATGATAAGAATCCCAAACACACCTCCAAGATGACCACTGCCTTGCTAAAGTAGCTGAAGGTAAAGGTGATGGACTGGCCAAGCATGTCACCGGACCTAAACCCTTAATGGCTAATTAATGGCTGTGTGTTGAGTTATTTTGAGGAGACCGGGTGTACACTTACTGCTTCACATTGTAGCAGAGCGTCATTTCTTCAGTTTTGAAAAGATATAATAAAATATTTACAAAAATGTGAGAGGTGTACTCACTTTTGCGAGATACTGTAACTGTCTAACACAAGATACAACTAAAATGCTTATCTATTTCTTTATAATATGTCTGCTTGACTATTACAGTTTACTCCTTATTGGCCTCCCCATCACCCATCTAATCCATAATGAATGCCTCGGCTTGACTCTATCACGCGATGCTCAACACCTCTTTGTTTGTCACTCCTTTGTTCTCCCATAGCTTCCAGAATAATATTTAAAACCGTGACCCAAATCCTTCAACAGTGCACACCTTATATCTCTTGCCTCATCTCAAAATGCTCACCAAATTTGCCCCTTCTCTGTCTCTCTTTTCAACTCCTCTCACACTCCTGGATCCAGGACTTTTCTTGAGCAGCATGGTCTCTGCAAACCTCTCTGTCAGACTAGCCTCCTGTCTCAGAACCTTCAACAACTTACTAAAATACATCTGCATAAAGAAGCTCACACATTGCTCACACATAAAACTTACAGTATAATAAACCATGTCCTCCATTTGCATCAGCCTATTGTCCCTGGTCACTGCCATCTTGCATTTGTCACCCTCCTGTTTCACACCCCACCATTGCCTATATTTTTTAAGTAAGAACCTCTGCTTTGTTGCCCTAAGCTGTTTGCTGATCCATTTGTCTTTTAATTATATTGTACCTGTACTTACTTTAAAATGTGTCTATACCTTTGTAAATTGCTAATTTTTACCCACTGTACTTTATTTAACTTTGTAAATAGTGCTATAGAAAATTCTGGCTCTTTATAACTAAGGATTAATAATAATAATTTCAGATCTTGCGTTCTGATTGGTTAAAATTTTGCAAGATCGAAAAAGGTTTGGTTACTTTCTACTAATCAGAGGTTTAACATTCAATTATTCGATTCTGATTGACTGAAATATGAATGACACATATTTCAGCCAATCATAACAATAGATATGGCAAGTGGGACTCATAGGAACTCTCATGGTATGGGCTCATGTTTTTTTACATCAGGGTGTTGAGGGGGTTCCAGGAGATACCAAAGCACGTTTTTTTGTTAATTATCATGCAAACAGTTTTTGGTACAGGTTTAGCTGATGCTACAAGAGGTTAAGTTTGAACGTAGGGTTTAGGCTCACTTCAAGCACCCGTGATGCTTTAACAAAAAATGTGGCATTTAGACTAGATTTTTTTATGGGAGCCATGTAAACACAATGAGAACAGGGAAAATATCACATTTTCTGATCACTTGTTTATACAGTGGGAGGGAGGGGGGGGGGGGAGTATTTGATCCCCTGCTGACTGAATGTTTGTCCACTGACAAAGAAATGACCAGTCTATAATTTAATGGTAGGTGTATTTTAACAGTGAGAGACAGAATAACAAAAAAAACAAAACAAGAAAAACGCATGTCAAAAAAGTTATACATTGATTTGCAGGTCAATGAGGGAAATAAGTATTTGACCCCTTCGTCTTAGTACTTGGTGGCAAAACCCAATCACAGAGGTCAGACATTTCTTGTAGTTGGCTACCAGGTTTGCACACATCTCAGGAGGGATTTTGTCCCACTCCTCTTTGTGGATCCTCTCTGGGGGCCTCATTCTATTAACGGCTGTAGGAGATGCAGGGCCGCAAGGACCGGCCGCAAGCTATTCGGCTATTCTATTCCCCTCCGGCCGGGGATTCCGGCAGGCTTGCGGCCGGCACCTTGCTATCCCTTACGGCCGCACGCGCCGGAGGAAAGCCTTTGATCTAAAACGGCCGCAAGAGTTTCGGCCGCAAGAAAAGCCTGGTTGCTATTCTATTGCTCCGGGAACCCTCTCTGCAAGGCTAAAAGCGAGCCGCAGCTTACTTGCAGGAAAAAGGTCCCGCTAGCACCAATTAAGCACATAATATAGCCGAAATAAAGCCATCCTGCACTCTGAGGAGACTATAAAGTGATTGTAGGTGTTAGCAAAAATAGCACAACATTCCCCTACACTCAAATCCGTAAATAAATTATTTTTGAATTTATGTCACATATCCATGTAAAAAGTCCAGAGGGCTTGGAGCACCTCAGACCCGCGCACGCTGCGGCCGGAAAATAAACAGTTAATGTAATCTCGGATTTGGGCTGATGTGAAAGCTTGAGAGGGGGTTGCTATTAATCCTCATGTCCCCCAATATGATCCCCAGCATTTACAGAGCTGTACAGTGCCGTCTTGAATTTATTTTTGCGTTTTAAGTTTTCTGAGCTTACGGCCGGTTGCAAGATATACGGCCGGCCGTAAGGGGAGATCCTTGCGGGGCCGTATAATTGAATTGGAAGATAACGGAACCCCCGCAAGGAATCGCAGCCTTGCGGCCGTTTTACGCCCGATAATAGAATGAGGCCCTAAGTCATTAAGGTTTCAAGGCTGATGTTTGGCAACTCGAACCTTCAGCCCCCTCCACAGATTTTCTATGGGATTAAGGTCTGGAGACTGTCTAGGTCACTCCAGGACCTTAATGTGCTTCTTCTTGAGTCACTCCTCTGTTGCCTTGGTTATGTGTTTTGGGTAATTGTCTTGCTGGAATACCCATCCACGACCCATTTTCAATGCCCTGGCTGAGGGAAGGAGGTTCTCACCAAAGATTTGACAATACATGGCCCCATCCATCGTCCCTTTTATGCTATGCAGTTGTCCTGTCCCCTAAGCAGAAAAACACCCCAAAGCATAATGTTTCCACCTCCATGTTTGATGTGGGTATGGTGTTCTTTGGGTTATAGGCAGCATTCCTCCTCCTCCAAACACGTTGAGTTGAGTTGATGACAAAGAGCTTGATTTTGGTCTCATCTGACCACAACACTTTCACCCAGTCCCCCATCTGAATAATTCAGATGTTCATTGGCAAACTTCAGACTGGCCTGTACATGTGCTTTCTTGAGCAGGGGACCTTGCAGGCACTGCAGGATTTCAGTCCTTCACGACGTAGTGTGTTACCAATTATTTTCTTGGTGACTATGTTCCCAGCTGCCTTCAGATCATTAACAAGATCCTCCCGTGTAGTTCTGGGCTGATTCCTCACCGTTCTCATGATCACTGAAACTCCACGAGATGACATCTTGCATGGAGCACTAGACCGAGGGATACTGGCAGTTATTTTGTGTTTCTTCCATTTGCGAATAATCGAACCAACTGTTGTCACCTTCTCACCAAGCTGCTTGGCGATGGTATTGTAGCCCATTCCAGCCTTGTGTAGGTCTACAATCTACTCTCAAGTAAGGTATATATAAGTTTCCTGGGTTTCAAATGTTTGGTGAGAAACAGGCAGTGATTTTCAGAAAAAATTTGTGTTATATAGAAAAGTTCTGTGTACTTACAAAGTTATATGCAGGAAAGTTAAATCCAGCTTTACTCACAGTGAGCTTACATAACAAAGTACACTGAGGAGAGGCAGCCATTTATAAAGTTTGACCTTTCTGGTAGAGACTAAAGGAAGTACTGCTGCAGGATGGAATCACATGGTTGGGCTGGGTTTGAGCTCACAGCTGAATTGGAGCACAAAGAGAGAGAGAGACTACATATCCCAGGCTGCTTTGCAACACAGGAACCCCAGAGGTTGATACAAATGTTTCAACTAACCTCTGCTTTCTCCTAATTGGCCAAAATGAATTATGAATGTTATGCTAATTTTAGCAGGGATTTTCAGGGGTGTCAACTAACAAAATCTTCTGCTTGCAAACTGAAAAGGTTTAGAAAACATCATGGTGAGTTTGTAAATGTTTATTTTGGTGTTTTTTCAAGCAAAAAAAACATGTTTGCATACACCACTGATTCTCCTCTATCAAATGCATTTATAATACAGGAAACTTAGATATGACTTTAAGTAACTACTTGGCAGGACAGAGAATATTGAACAATAGGAGCATCTAAAGCAAACATTTTAGACACATGATAAAATATGAAAAGTAATGCTATATTTTTAAAAGATAAGGAGAACAGAGATCTTAATTTCTATCCGTTGATGCCTTAGTGTAGCAATGCACAGCTGATTCTAAGATATGCATGGACACCCCCCCCCCCCCCCCCCCCCCCCCACACACACACAAGATTTCACATTGAACATTTTCTTCTCTCTCTCTCACCTGGGTTTATTAAAGAACTCTGGATTTTTTGCCATTGATTCAAAATTAATCCATTCTATACTTTTTTAAATATTTTAATGAAATACATAAAATATTTTTAGCTTTTTTGGTTTATTTTGTTAATCATATTGTTCAGTATAGGGGCAGCAATATCCATCCACATATTCTCCCATGCAATGATCCTCTTCCATCTTATTTAATTGGATTTCCCAACAGAAAGTGCAAAAGTAATGTCACTGCTAGGGGTCCACAACATGACGCAAACACACGTGTGTCATGTTGTAAGTGGACCAGCTCAGCTAGGCAAGTGGGTGCTCACCCCTTGTGTCTAGTGGGAAGGAAATGATCTCGTCAGCTTGCTGCCATCACTTCATCTCCTTCCCTTAACTCTGGCAGCCTTCCCTCTCATGTCCTCACTCCCCGACATGACTATTCATGCATTTTTGTGATCTCTCCCCTTACATGTGACTGTAAGAAGTTTGTTAGGATACATGATCAAGAGGAAGCCTTTTGAACTGTTGGGCATTGCTTTTTAGGTTTTACAAATTGTAACAATAAAATCCCTTTCACTTTTTCTAGTGTTTATGTGGGTGTTTTTCACATGATATGCAACTGCTATCATGAGAGATATTTCTAGAAAACAGAAATTGTGAAGTAGTTTTCCACACAAAATATCACCAAGCATTATTAAACATGGAAATAATAAATGGTTGAACATTTGTCCCCAAAACTATTAAAGTGTAACGAATAGAATGAAGAATTATTTAACTTTTTCTTGCATATTATTTTCTTGTCACATTTTCAATTGATTGGTACAGTTAAATAATATATTGACTTTCACTTTTTTGCCCAGTAACCATTGTTACTCCCCACTGTAGAGATGCACAGATTAAAGTATAGTATTGTACAGCAATTCCCCGTTTAATGCTGTAGATAGGTTCCAGGCAATAGGAGTGTTTAGCAAAACATCTCTAAACGTGGTCATTTTAACATAGGATAGATAGGGTTAGGGGAACCCATAGAAAAAAATACACAAAAGCAATTGAAATTTCCTATTTTTGGCTTTATATAAACTTCTAATAAACTGCAAACATTAACTAAAAAAACACTTTAATTGGCAGATGTGGAAGCATCAGGCTCGTCCTGCATTCTGGCTTTTCTGGACACAAACTTGTCCAAGGACCTTTTTCTTTGCTTTCTACGGCTTTCCAGAAGACACTGCCCCAAGAACTTTGTATCTCTCATTTCTGCTCCTGCCACTGTCTGGATCATTGGCCACAAATTCATCTAGAATGTCATGGATGGACCACAAACTTTAGGTGAAGAACTCAATGGAAAGTTCTTTTGGTTTCTCTGAGTCATTGCTTTCCTGGGCTTCCTGAATGCCCTGTTCTTCCAGTTGTTGGAGGTCCTCATTTGTAAGGCTCTCACCTGAAGCTTGCATCAACCCCTCAACTTCCTGGGAGTCTGCATCTCCCAGTCCTGCCGTATTGACCATGTCTACAATCTCTGTAATGATGGGCTGCTCTGGTTCCACATCCACACACAGCTCTGACCATATCTTCCTTCACACTCCTTTCAGACATTGTTGTGTCACTTTCTTCCAGGATAAATCGATATTGGTTATGGCCTGCATGGTATACTTTTTCCAAAAAACCATCATGGATTCGTTCTCCTTGCTCTTTGTTTTGTCAATGAGCTGGTGGAATGTGCAGCGAAGATAAAAGGCCTTTTCTCACTGAACTTCTCAGTAAACAATATTTCCATTGTAGGATTCTAGGTAGTAACTTGCAAATGAGACTCAAAGCCCATGTTAGTTGGTATGTTTTGAGCTTCATTTGTATGTCAATACCCACAATTCATAGCTACAGTGGAATTATTGTTTACTGAGAAGTTCTGTGGGAAACGGACCTTTACGTTTGTGTGAGACATGTAACTGTATTCAGAATGATCTTTTATTTTCCTTAACATCTTCTAGGGGGCACAGAACATTAGAGAGAGAAAGACAGAGGCCATTCCTCCCCAGTTGGACAGGTGGACACCCAGAAGATAAAAGCTCCCAACCACTAGAGCCTCCATCAGTGTTTTTCATGTCTTATCGCAGGTAGGATGTATACCTAGAATAGTGCCAAGAAGAAATTCCTACTGTTGGGATGGAATAGGATATCCATCCATATCACCTTACAGGTGGGTGTTACTGAGGGAGTCTGAGATAACTCGGCTACTAACATGCACTGTCAGACCCCCTACACATGAGGTGTGGAGATTCTGCTTATTCAAAATTGTGAAATCTTACCTAGGATACTAAGTCCCACTAGTGATTGCCACTCCAATTATATTTCTATAACACTGTAGGCGCTCATCCCTTCGAGCCCGTATGACTTAGGCAGGTTTTTTTGTTAATTCGAAGGCGTCGAAGGCGCTCACTGCGCTGGTGGAGATGAGCGACATAGGCGCTCATCCCTAGGGCCCGCGGGACTACAGTTCAACATAAATCTACGGGCTGCGGGACTACAGTTCAACAGAAACTTTAATTATCCAATTCACACTGCGAGACCCATAACAGTTTGAAAAAAAAATAGACTTTAAAAATTACGACCCGTAATACTTTATTAAGGAAAGCGCCAGGAAAGCGGGGCTTACAAAAAAAAATACGACACGCAGGACTTTGAAAAAAAAAATATGAGGTAGAAAAATACGAAGTTAACAGACGGACCGCGCACATCGAAAAACACGAAAAAATACATATAAAAACATACAAAATACATTACACACAGCTCGGGGGGACAGCCAGGACATCTGGGAGTGAAGTTGCATGCGAATTTAAGTCGAATTTTCATCACTCGAAAATCGCCTACGCGAGAAAAAAAATGGCCGCCGAAAAAAAGGAAAACAAGGCTATTCGACCCTTAAGCACTCAAAACCCTTGCCAGGCACATACGACTTTTAAGCAGGAACATACGAGTACAAAATACACTATTAGGAAGGACGGAAAATGCTCTAGACCCAAAGGTATTCAGAAGACTAAAATCCTTACATTGTGTGGCAAACAGCATTACCTGCCTTACAATTTTATTTTCATTTTTTGACGGGCAAGTCGCTAGTATTACATAATTATCAGGTAGTGGAGCCAGATATAAACTATATATTGTAATATTTTACATTCCAGACATTATATGTCTTGCTTCATAGGAAGGAATTTTGAAATAAGTGCATATGCAAGTGTAATGAAGTCTCCCTCTCAAATGTAAGCTTAAAATGAAGTTAGGAATGAGGCAGTAGGAAGAAAAGGGACATACTGAGAGGCCCGGATGATGGTCACTATAATATATAGTAGGGAACAGTGCACTTGTCAGAGCACCAATGTGCACACTAAAAGAGGCTAGTGCTCATTGCACGGCAATTTCCTGGTTTGGAGCATGTGGCGGTGTGCATGCTTGATCGATCCCCAGCTGCCATTAATATTTCCAGGCTTAAGGAGCTTAATGAGCCTGGGAGAGATGGTGTGCAGAGTGATGGCACAAAGGACAATAAACTCTGTTTTCGGTTTGGTACAGTTTAGCCATAAATGGGCAATCACAGTTAGGTAGTCTGTAAGATAAAAAAAAACAGGAAGTTGGTCAGTTGTCAGTTGGTGTATGTCTGGTTATGGGGTGACAGCATAAACAGGGTGTGACAATCAAGGGGTTGGTGCTATTACTGACCCGGGGCAACCTGTTATAGGCTACAGATTAACTACCCGTGTGGGTCCTTGGAAATCTTGGCACCAGTACCCTGATATCTAGCTTCTGTTTCAGTCAGGGTCTCTACATGAGGAATCAACACTTCCAGGAGTCTCAGTAGTGACCAGGACAAGTTACTTGTAGGGTGGAGATAGGATCAGTATCACCAGGAGCAAATAAGAGAACATACCATTTCTATATATCTCAGCAGTGAACTGATTCATTTTTGAAAAATCATCAAGATTTATAGGCGTTAGATACAGGGTGGGGTGTATACAACCCCATGATGACAAGGAGTGGAAAGCAAACATAGGAGATTGACTCCACA
The DNA here is from genome assembly GCA_027410445.1 of Discoglossus pictus. Taxonomy (NCBI): domain Eukaryota; kingdom Metazoa; phylum Chordata; class Amphibia; order Anura; family Alytidae; genus Discoglossus; species Discoglossus pictus. Next base: position 24,237,714 of record CM050175.1, read on the forward strand.
TGGGTTCTAATGGTCTGGCATCCTGGCATCCTATCTGGCACCTGTGAATAATAGGCCAACCTCCAAATGCACATAATGCTGTCTCCATGTCTAGTAGCCCAGACCTCAAATAGAGTACATTACCTTTATCTGGAAAACAATGGGACGAAAAAGATTACAATACAATAGATGTTAAAGCACATAGTCCAGTGACTGGAGCCAAGCAGTCTGTCCTTTATGTGTCTCAATGGGCTAAGATCCAGGTACAGGAAAAGGGGACTTGAAGGCCTCCTTGCACAAGGTTTGTGAAGTCTTGCATTCCTAAGCATCTCCAAAAGAGAGTTGTTGTTGCAAGCAGTTCACGAGTTTGGAAAAAAAGAGTTTTAATTTGACTTCCTCAGCAACAGAGATTTACAAGATCTGAGAAACTTTTACTCTGTGGGTCTCTAAAAGTGTGTGTAAATATTACATTTGAAAAGTACACTGAGTAGGATCAAAATAAATAATTTTAATAATTTAAGCTTTAATATGTACACTGGAGAACAGGAGGTGTGCAATGAATTGTGTCTAAAATCCGCTATAGAAATGCTAATGTAGGTTTCATTTTAGGCATAAGATGGAGATGCCCTTACCTTCTGCTATACGCAGATCTTCTTCTTGGGTTTTCCAACCACTGCTGCAAGGATACACTTCCTTAGTAGTAGAGAGTGTACATGGGAAAATACACTGATTAGAAACAAGAGGGAGGGGAGAAATAGTGCAGATAGCCTTGATCTTGATATAGATACAATAACAGATATATGTATTAAGCTCTCACCTTGATAAGCCTCAAGTTAATGAGGTATCATAAGCGCATCTGTCAATCTGACGTCTGGTAGGGTAAGCGTTTTCTCAAAAGGGGCTCCTCGTTCACCAATATGTGTATCACATATATAGTTGTGAGCGTACGGGCCGTTGCTCACGCTTGCGGGCTCGCATAGCGAGCCCGCGGCCCTCGCGTAGCGAGGGCTGCGGGCCTCAGTTGCTGGGATGGAGCGCCGAAGGCGCTCCATCCCAGCAACTGAGGCCCTTGCCCGCAGCGTACGGCCCGTTGCTCCCGCTTGCGAGGGCCGCGGCTCGCACAGCGAGCCGCGGCCCTCAGCTGCTGTTATGGAGCAGCCACCTCCTCCCCACAATGCCCCGCGCAGGGCCGCCCAGTCCCCGGTTCGGGTTCACCCCCCGCACAGCAAAGCGAGGGCCGCTGCTCGCGCAGCGAGCTGCGGCCCTCAGTTGCTGGAATGGAGCAGCCACCTCCTGCCACCTCCTCCCCACAATGCCCCGCGCAGGGCCGCCCAGTCCCCGGTTCGGGTTCACCACCCGCACAGCAAAGCGAGGGCCGCTGCTCGCGCAGCGAGCTGCGGCCCTCAGTTGCTGGAATGGAGCAGCCACCTCCTCCCCACAATCCCCCGCGCAGGGCCGCCCAGTCCCCGGTTCGGGTTCACCCCCCGCACAGCAAAGCGAGGGCCGCAGGCAGGCATGGAGGTGCTCACCACCTCACTATAACTTCCCCCTACCCTCGGGCGGACCCCCCAGGAGCACAGCGAGCCACGGACATACACGGGACTCCCCCGGGCTGCACAGGTGAGTAGAGCCTAATAGGGCTTCATGTGGGGTGACAGGGCACATGATAGGGCCTGGGACCACAGGAGTTACTGTGTTTTTTTTTAATAGTGTGTGTGTGTGTATATAGTGTGTGTATACAGTGTGTGTGTGTATATAGTGTGTGTGTACAGATATACAGTCAGTGCATACACCTATATGTGCATGTATAACATACCGTATATTGCACGGCACATTACAGTCAGTCATTGTATATGTGCCTCATCTCCATCTTATTGTGTGTGTTTATATATAAAATGTGTGTGTATATTGTGTGTGTATACACACATTATATATACACACACATTATATATATATATATATATATATATACACACACACAACATATTGTGTGTATATATAATGTGTGTGTGTGTATATTGTGCGTGTGTGTATGTGTATATAATGTGTGTGTGTGTGTATCACATATATAGTTGTGAGCATGCGAGCCCGCTCGAGCCATTGCTCACGCTTGCGGGCCGCCGAACAAAACGAAAACGAGGCTACAACACACTAAACACGCAAAACACCCCAAGAAACACGCAAAACACCACAAAACACCTACGGATATTCTGCTACAGACGCATACCACACATTACCCGCCATTTTAGAACAATGCGGAAGTACACGAGTACGCTAACGGTTTGGCCTCGCACACGCACAGTGTTACACTGCACACATTCAGCACGCTTACACAGCAGCTCCACACCACTAATGCTGCAGCAACATCAAAACAGATTGCCAGCTCTTCAACACAATGCTTCAAAATAGGTAAAGTATATTACTTTATTAATCTATTAGTTATTTTATTAGTATACACCAAACAGCATTAGCTCACTTACAATTTCATTGCCGTCATTTTTTGACGGGCAATTCGCTAGTATATACTAATTTCAAGTGATGCTAATGAGATGGTATGTGCCAAATTGATAGCTGTCAAGTCGTTTGGAGAATGACAAATCACCAACAGCGTATTTGAAATAAAATCTTTTTATTTATTGAATTACAATTCAACAGTCTCATCAGATCTTTATCATAGTGGCAGTTCCATATCTACTCTTTAATGGAAACCAATCTATAGATCAAATGTTAAAAAATTAAAAGTTGATTAAACGCATTTCGTCGAAACTTCTGTGGCTTCCACAGTGATGTGACGCCCTTAGCAACCAAAACTACCTCTTAGCGTTGCATCCGTGATATAATAGACACAAAAACTGATTACTAGAGCAAGGATGTTTACATAATATCATTGTATAAAATATGTACATAAATATGTAGCAATATTCAGTGAAATATTTAGCTAAATGTAATATAAATTATTAAATTATTTTCAGATAACACATTAGCAAAAAATGCAAATATAAGTGCAATCACAAGTAGATTCCTTATTACACACCACTTTTTACTTTTTAAGATGTCGTACATTGTCGTTGATTGAAAGCTGAAAAAGTTCTTTCCATATTGCAAAAAGTCACAGGTGCAAGTTTCAGGACACATTTTTGGACACATTTTTTTCTGGATAAATTTTGACTGGAGATCTCTGTCTTCTGCGCGGAGGATATTGAGCACTGTCACAAAATTAGAGTAACTTGGATTCCTCTTATTGAAAATGGTCACACCTATGTCACCCTGTATAACTCTGAGTTTAATTGACTCTTGAGGGGACAGTCCAAGAGTTTCAAATTTTTGTTGCTACCAGGAATCCAACCAAAATTACTTTACACATATGCAATACCTCCAGCAACTTTTGGAGGCAGTGGTGGAGCTAGAGAATGGCAGTTCCTGGTGCAATAAAAATGTGGACCCCGCTTCTCACTCAGTGCATATATTTATGTGTGTATATGTTATATTAAAATATATATATATATATATATATATATATATATATATATATATATATTATATTCATTCAGCTTGAATACCCATACCCTTCATTGTTAATATAAGGTAAATTACTCTTTTATTGCATGCAACATTTTTTGGTAGATAAAATTATTTTGTTCACTCTTGAGATATTTCTCCTTCTTCAGCGATATGTTGGAGAACATAGGAAAAGCAGGTGAAATTAAGCAAATTAGGGAAAACACCCAGAGCATTTGCAGCTATTTCAAGAATCAATTTCTTATACATTCCCATTGGACACAAGATTTTTATTGTTTAAAATTTGTATAATTGCTTAATGATATGTGCCAGCACTTTTGGAGGGAGCTTGTGGATCAAGATTAACAATAAGATTAGCTATGCGTCCCAACACATCCGTTGTTTTATCCAAACCAATCCATATGTGAGAATGGCTTATCATTCTTTGTATATTTTCTAGCTTTTCCTGGTAGCATAAATCCAGATAGTTCTTGCTTAACATGGATTAGTTGAGAAGTGCTGATTACAGTACTTTTCCAAGAAGGAGCGATACTCTGGCACTTGGAGTTTTTACTGTGGTATTTTTGCAGCAACCATAGCAAGACACGCATCATTAAGAAACTAATGATGAAGAATCCTGATTAATTTGTAGAAGAGATGAAGTGATTGTTTTTATGTCTAAAGCACATCTGGTGTGTTGTTCCAGCTATTTTTCTGTCACACAATTGACATATTACTATTTGTCCCTTGGAGGTAAAGGTGTTATTTGTTGTCACCCCGTCTTAAATTATGTTTAAGTTTGAGCCACCAAGTCTTTGGCACAGCTGACACATTTCTGGATTCTAATAAAGCTAAGATAGTTCTTTGTAGTTTTTAAATACAATTGTAAAATAATTAAGAGCTGAATTTTGATTGCCAATGTAAATCTCTTGATGTGACATTTGGTTGTCTTTCAGAGCTTTTTTGTGTCACCAATATATTTGAAAATCAGACAGAAAATATTGTAGATGTGGGAAACAGTGTAGCTTAAATGTAAACATTATTATGATACTAGCACTTACAGTTCATTGTTGCTGAATTGTATTAACCATGACCAAGCATAGTAGGGAAGGTCACTCGAGTCATCCACCTCCCTTTCTCCTATACTCAATAAACCCCATCAACTTTGGAAAAAATGTGGGCCACAGTCATTTTTATTAAACATCTGTCAACATGGCAGACACATAACTGATCACATGACCAACCCCAAGGTTCAGGCGCCAGTGTTTGCTGCCAGGTAAGCACCCCATGGATTGACTAGCGAGAGACATTCCTTTTGCCTACTAAATTACTTGTACCAGGTTTAACTCCATAAGGGGCGTCACTTAAGCCAACTCTTAACTAAGGACCCTGATCTCTCCCCAACTTAGGCTCCTAGCAGAAAAGTGCACGCTGCTACTGCTATGACTGTTAATAGAACAAATAATTAACTTTGTATGTCTTGACATAAGGGTAGGGAGGGTGGGTATTTACTCCATAGCCTTAGCTGTCATCTCCTCAGTTGTCATGGGTTGAAGCAGGAAGCTGAGCAAGTCCTAAAATATCCTCTCAGCTCCTCTGTCCTCCTCATTGTTCCCCCTCTCAGCTAGGTCAATACCCCTTCTGTCCATTTTGTGTCCTCCAGGGGTCACTATCTAGTTGATTGTGAGATGTTAGCTTTGGATGCTTCTACAAATGCTGCAAAACATCTTGGACTTGAATCTGCTGACACATTTTTGTGACCTAAGCTGTGCATCTGTTTCAAAGACATTTGTCCATATGTTAAACATTTTCTAAACATAATAAGTTTCAAATATTTAAACTAGAAACAATGACAGAGGCAGAGGAAATCCCCAAAGAATGTATTTTCTTGTAAAATCAGTTTGCAAATATGTAAATTATGTAATATCCTGACAAATATGTAAAATAAAACTGAAATATAATTATGTCAGTAACATAATTTGTTGACATGTTACATACATGAATAGAGAATATGTAACTACTTAAAAAATCCTTCCTCTACTGAAAATAATATTTTATAAATGACCCTTCTGGATCGCTACCTTGTCGTGGTTAAGGGGCTTATGTACTTCAATGAAGATGTTAGTTATTTGACCTAGCCTGTTTATTCGTTTACTCTACCTTCTGATCCCATGTTTATGATCCCATGGTTACTTTCTGATCTCTTCCGACTCTGACTCTTGGGCTGTTTTGACTACAATTTTGCTATTGGCCCTTTGTAACTTAGTGCTCAGATCTCTCTACCTTTGGACCTCCAACACCTGGTTTTCTCTTGTGACTGAATTGGAATTTTGTATAACTTTATACTTCTGGGTAACCAAATGCTTCAATAGATTGCTACCTTAAATTGCCTTAATGAAGGCACCATTATATTGTAGGTTATTGTAAGCTTGTGTTGAATAAAAACACTTTCACTGACTCGCCCTCACCCTCAGAAAAATAAGATAGGACACGAAAACTCTGTATTTTCGATTTAATACAAACTTGATGGGGAACGCAGAGAGTAACAGCAAGTCTATAGTTTATCTGAAGAAGCCTTCCACATACAATGTTTTTATACAGTTTTTACAAGCAATATTGGCTAGTCAGTAAACTCCTTCTTGTGAGTCTCACCAGGGTATTAATAAAATGTTTTACAAACAATATTTGGCTAATCAGTAAACTCCTTCTTGCAATACAGACACAAGACCCTACACATTTTCACCTTTGACCCAATAGTCCTTCTTAGGTTTACAATTACCAAGGTTGACAATTACTATTTTTTTATATTCGTATATCTATTTATAATGCATAGATATTCAACTCTTACATTCCCCCCTATGACACTACAAAGTGCTGTCTAAAAAAAAAAAAAAAATACAACAGTATTAACCTAGGATGAATTCTTAATGGACGTTACCAACATTGCAACTTACAAATATATATATAAAAATGCAACAAATACAATAGGAAAAGGAATGCATCTTCTTCAAACTGGCTCCTAAATGATACAGCTCACTGGGGAACCGGTATGGCAGGGATTATTGTGCCCGTTGAGCCATAACGCTATTACCAGCAGTATGGTTTGTGTTCCAGTAACAAAATATAGAAGTTCCAATAGTGGAATTAGTGTCCTTTGCACAAAGTTCATAGTCCAGATGTTAATAGCACGTTGGTTGAGAACCTTACAACCATTGATAATAACACAAGACTCATCATGGTTAGTCCAGATTGTGGTGCAATGGTTATCAATGTAAGCGCAACTAGATCACAGAGCCAATTTTCCTTTATAATTGTTTTCGTGTATATAATAGGCATTGAAATGATTGATTTGATTAATAGCCAATAGTAAGATTGCCATAATAGTTAGAGCATTTATACAATTATGCCAAAGCATTTCTTACAATACAATTATGCAGTTATATTTTTAACACAGAGTTTACGCAAAATTACTTCTCTCCCTAGTTACCCTGTCTTATCAGATGTTCGTACATTCTATATCCTATCAAATTGATGGAGGTGCAGAAGTGTTAGAAGCTAAAGATAGAACAAAAGGAAGACAATGGTCAAAATTTATAGAAAAAGTGAAAAAGGACAAAACAATGACCACTCACTTATTACACAAAGTCAGGCCCCTCTGAACTCATATTCTTAAAAAAATAAAATAAGCAGACTTCTGGATATGAAATCCTCAGGTCAAGCAACAGTTCATCAGTGCAGATTTCTAGGCACAGAACAAGGATTAAGTGACTTTCTCACTGATATTTGCATCTTTTTCATGCCAGCGGATACATGCATCTTCACATTTCCATGTCAATAAACAAGAGATTCGCCCGTCCCCTTAATAGTTGTTACTTTGTTTTTCCTTCCTCTTTACAGACACTTGTGGTCTTCTTCTGGGGGTAGGCAAGTGTGACAAAAATATAAAGGATAACAACAATAGCCAAACATTCAAGATCTGTCATAAAAGACCATGCATATATCTTTCAAACATACATCCTCTCATTATACACACCTACTCCTAGACTTCTTCCCTAATTACATAAGAAATTTTGCATATGCATCACTTTAATGAACCAGGGATGTTATATAAATCAGAATCAATTAAGTCAATAATGTATCTCTCATCACATATCTCTCATCAGCATGCCCACCTCACAGGCCTGTTGTCTTGGGGTTTTACTGGACCCTGCCCTCTCTTTCATTCATCACATACAATCCATCACTAAATCTTGTCACTTTCACCAAAGGACATTTCCAGAATATGCCACTTTCTCTCACAAGACACAACCAAAATTCGAATCCACTCTCATCATATCTCACCTCAACTATTGCAACTCTCTCCTTGCTGGCCTCCCCATCACCAGTCTCACTCCACTTCAGTCAATAATGACACCTCCGCTAGACTCATCTACCATACTCATCCCTCGGTGTCTGCAGCTCCTCTCTGTCAGTGGCTTCCCATAGCCTCCAGAATAAAATGTAAAATCTTTACCCTAATGTATAAAGCCCTCAATAATAATGCACTCTCTTATATCTCTGCTCTTGTCTCTGAACACTCTCCCAACCGTCCTCTTTGCTCTACTAACAACCTTCTTCTTTCCTCCTCTCTTATCACCACCTCTCACTCCTCCTTCAGGAGTTTTCTCGTGCTGCCCCACCCTATAGAACTCGCTCCACTAGACTCCTCCTGCCTCAATTCCTTCAAAAACTCATTAAAACTCATATATTTAAAGAGGCTTATCATCTTCAGCCCTAATTTACCCGATATATATTGTACCTCACCTTTCTTTACCTTAACCATATCCTGTAGATCGTACGTTTTCAATCTTATTAGATGCTTTAGAGAATGCTCCTTGTTTGCTTGACTTTGAACTCAATAACAGCACCCTCCATTCTTTTGTAATTTGTAAAATAGTTTTTGACTCATATCTACCCTGTTTATCGCTAAGGAATATGTTGGTGCATTACAAATAAATGTTAATAATATTAATAATAATAATAGTCCTTTCTTGGAGACCTAGAAATACCTTGAAAATGTTTTACTAATTGTTTAGCAATTTGCACCATGGCCATCATCTAAGTTGGGAATGAACCTTGAGGAGTAGGTGTTACATTTTGACAATATTCAACCAGTAACGGAGAACAAAAATATGGCACCCAAAACATAAGACTTACTATTATCACAAGAGATAGGACCCCCATGATAAGGTTCTTTACCCACCTCATATTGGGAAACCTACAGGTGGAGTTTAAGTAGGTACATATGCCTCCATCTCTTGCCAACACAGTTCTAGTGCTAATCTGTTTTGGAGCACCATTTTAACCACAGAATCCATCTCTACTTGCAAGTTGAAGATTGTTCTTTTATGCTTTCATTTACACCTCATTACAAAATAGCATGTCATGTACTGATCTCGTCAGTGACATAGGCAACCTGTACAGCATCCTCCTGGGGAAAAACCCGACACAGAGATTGTGCATATATCACATCCTCTTTGATAGAGAGAAATATCAACCTTCTTTATCATTCCTCAAATTACAGTAACATGAGGCATACAAAATTACAGCTCAAAATAAGTAAATAATCTAGCCAACAAAACAGGCCTGGAAAAACTAAACTAAAACTTTAAAGAGTAAAAAAACAATTATTCCGGTTTGATTGACATTCTTGACTGATCTTAGATGCGTACTCTAACATATAAAATATTCGACCCAGTTGGTTACTATTATTAACCTTAAAGATGATCATGTCTTTGAAACAAGTAATTATATTTTTACATGTTATTGTAAACAGAGTGTACTTCACTCCATCAATAACTCTAGACGCAATCATAACATCATTTTTTTCCTGGTAATTATTAAGTACTTACCACCTTATTAAATTGTGATTCGGCCAATTGAATAGGGCTCTATATAAGCACAGAGCATATTTTTTTACAGAAGTTTTTAGTTAGTGAAGACCTTGCTTTTGGATAGAAGTTTACTAACTAAAAACTTCTGTAAAAAAATATGCTATGTGCTTATATAGAGCCCTATTCAATTGGCCAAATCGCAATTTAATAAGGCTGTTAATCAATATTTAACTTGTACAATATGCAATGCATTATTGGAAAATAAAACAAAATTATATAGCATTTTTTTAATTATTCTACAGTGCAAGAACTGAAGGTCATTGACTGGATTGTTCTTTTATATATATATATATATATATATATATATATATATATATATATATATATATATATATATATATATATATGTATCAAAAAAGGAAGAAGAAAAAAGGGCAACTAATTATAAGATTCAATATGGATAAAGAATAGAGAATAACTCTCAATCTAAATAATAGAAATAGTAAGAAAAAATATCATATCACTAAAGTGGCCAAACCATTCAAATCACAGCAGACTCAATAAATATACCAACTACAACTAGCAATTAAGTGATAAGAAATGTAATTTTTAATCCTAAAATATCTGTTAACCAAAGAAGAAAAATGAAAAAAAATAATATTTAAAATAAAGGAGGTTGATTTGCAAAACGGTTGAGGCCTCTGGTAGCGGTGACAGAATGATATCCAAATAGAGCTCAGAGAGAGTCCCTGTCAGTGGCAGCGGTCATGAACCATACAAAATTCACTATCATATAATGTAAAAGGCAATCAATATTCTATAGTGATCCTAACCAAATAATGCACACTTCAAAATGCTGTCTAATCAATTTTCGAACAACAAGCCAATTATTTAAAAAATAATCACAGAAAAGGTATAGCGAAGTGTGCTGTGAATTCTAGTATTAACACAAGTTTTGGATATATACATGAATGATCAATAACATCATCTTCCAAGAGGTAATTCTCTTGATATATATCATAATTAATATGCACTATTACCAGGAATTGCCATGATAATTTAAACTGCTACAGTCAATTGTGTTGCATACATTTCTATTATGTAAGTATTTTTATAAAGTGACAGCATTTGCTGTGGTTCAGTTGTAATTAGTATAATGAATACATGAGTTTAAAGACAAGTATAAATATACCTGTTTATATAATAGGAATATTCTGGTAAAATACTATTTTAATACATTTGTTTGTGTCTCTCGCAAGACATTTTAATCCCCAAGTAGATGGTACTTTTAAGTTTATACCAGATAAGAAGAGTAGCGCACCCCTTCCTCCATCTAGTAAAACCTCACAGAAACTATGGAAATCAATTTCATGGAAATACAATGATTTTGAATAATCCCACATAACAAAGAATTTGCCCTTAAATGACCTGAGAGGTTAAAGTTCAAAGTCTATGCTGAGATACCAAAGGACTAATACTTTTTATATGGAAAATAAATCAGTATTTTACCATTTCACCCATATCTTAGATGGCTATAACAGGCATTAATTGACATGTATCACCACTTGTCGTGTTTTGAACCTGTATTTGTGATTCTATCATTTTAATTAAACAGTTTATTTATTTGCTTTCTTATGTGCCAGGTATTGATAAGATTAAAGTGAAAAATATACTTATTTCCTTTGTCTTTATTGCCGTAGCCTTTCTGAGACAGTGCAACGTTCTTAATGAACACTTGGAATATAGATGCTATATCTCTTTTTCAGATCTAGTCATTCTTAATTACTTATAGCATCTAGGGTTTTATTTGATTTTTTACGTAATGAGTTGATCATATAATTGCATTTCCTAAAAAATAAAATATGATGCAAATAAAATATGGGATATGATTGTGCGTGATATACTCATACACTATATTTTTGTCCGCTTATAAAAGGTTAATCGCAGCACCACATCATTATTTAGTCAGTTAATTGGCATCAGCTTCCTGTCTAATACTTTCTAAGAATGAGCTGCAGGGGAATGTGCTTTGAGCTCTCTATCAAAAGCGAGGAAGATGCCATTGAATTGCAAATTGTGCACATTTGAATGCATGATGCAGCGTATGCTTGAACGCCTGCAGGCACACACCAAGAACGTATGTCTTCAGTAACGAAAAGCGAAACTTTAAAAAAGAAGTGTAACATTGGTTCAGACAGATGAATAAATAATATTTCCATATTTGTCTTGCTTGTTGTAGAATGTGCAGTCTCCCTGTTGCTGGCCTATATATTTTGACATGTTTGTTTCATAAGATATTTATAATGTCTATGAAATAGTCTCGTTGGCAGTCTGTCAGCTTGTCACTTGTGGGGCTGGTTTCTTATTTGAGGATTATGAGCATTTATTTGTCAGCATTATTATTTAACACAATGCCAATGGACATCTACTTATTTGCTGTAATTCTATGGCAATATACTTGAAGAAAAGGCACTCCAAAAGAAGATATGCTAGGACCTGCTAGTGTAAAACTAAATAGGAAATTAAATGATAATGTCAAAAAAAAACGAAATGATGATTTTCTAAGCATATTCTAAGTATAGATAGGTAGTGAAGCTCCATAAGTTGTAAATAATTTTGGGTAGTTTCAGACAGCTCATTGGTCAAGTTGCAACCATGGAAATAACTCCAATGCATTTACAACCCGTGAAAGTAAGAGTACACTGTCATGAATATGGCATTTTAGCAGCAGGTTTTCCATCAGTCATCCAAATATTTATTTTAAGAATGTGGAGGTAGACAGAGATAGTGAAAATAGAGACAGGTTCAGGAACAAGAAGAATCCCAAATTCTCAACTATCCATGAAGAAATAAAAACTTATCTTAAAGAGGAAGGGACATGCCTGAAAGGCAGATTACAGTTTACAGAATTGCTAAATATATTAGCTTTACAACAAGCTGAGACAGTGTAATTAGTTGAAAAGGCTAAATGGATATTTTCTATATGCATTCTCAGCGGATATGATCAGTATTCAACAAGGTACATAAAATAATAGTAAATTAAGTTTTGTCAAAATAAATCTTGCCCTGACTACCTTACACTGAGTTTCCCTTGTAAGATTTTAGCAGATTGAACTTGTTGGCAAGTTGTCAGGAACAAGCTAGTTGCAGAAAGTGTTTAAGGTTGAGAGTAGAAAATACAATTTGCATCCAACAGATGCAGAAACTACACAACCAGATATATGGTGGTTCTTCTCACATTCCAACTCTTTTTCACCTGTCATACCCAATACATAGTTTTGCCCTGATCGCTTCTCTAAGATTGCTAGTTCTTTGGCCAAGGCTTCTTCAGTGCATTTGTACCATTGGTAAAATCAGTCCAGGGCCTCAGCATATCTCAGTGCAATCTCCTGAATTTATAAAGAAATAGCTTGACCATAGGATTATGGAGTATAGTGTTATTTTCCCATGGAATTCTGTTCCCTGCTTAATGAAACATTCTTCCATTGTTTGTTTGTTTTGTTCAACTGCAGCACAGATATTTATTTTCACATGTTAAAATCTATGTCAATTAAACAGAACAACATTTTTACATTTGGACATCAATGTCAATATATTACAGACATTTAAATGGGAAATACTTCCCAAGATAGCTTAACATGTTGAACCCATTACAAAGAGATCTACAATTCCGGAAGATGATACATCCACATCTAAGGACTGTGGGCAAAAGAGCAGAATGTGCTATACAGAATGTTTCCATCCATCAGCATGTAATCATAGGTGGTGCTCACCTGTGTATCTGTGGGAGGCAAACAATGTTTGCTACATGTGGATCATGCAGTATTGTCCAAGGTCCCCAGAGAAGACATCTGGTGTATGTTTCCAATGCTTTTATGTAATCTCATAGGAAGTAATAAGTATATTGTCTAAAAAAAGCAGCTCTATCTAAAACTAACAAGAAGATCCAGGATCACAAAATTACCCATATTGCATGGATTTCAAGGACAGTTTCTGGTTTGAAGCTGGACAAACTTGTATAGAAGTTGAAGACAAGTTTAAATTAACATAGGACAGTAAAGTATTTAGAACATTTGGGGATATTTGATTCAGGTATGCAATTTTTCACAGAGATTGAGAGTAGGTAGTGCAAACAGGTTTTTAACAGCTTCAAGCTCAACTTTAGATTTTTTACCAAAAAGGTAGGGATAATTTGAGAACTCCAAGAAGCACTGGATCTTTAACACTCTCTTTCAGTGGGTCTTCTTTTTTAAGCCAAATTTCAACTGCAGCATACCAGGCACATGTATCAGACACTGCCCCTTTGAGCTCCCTCAAGCTCATGTTCATTGTCTCAATGGCCTCATCTATCCATCTCTGCCTTTTCAGGTCCCTTCTTCTTGTGCCTTCAGGCTTTTCTAGGGAATCCTGTCTTCTCATGATATGGCAAAAATATTTGCAGTTCCAGTTAACAGTTTGGCTTGACTTCATGTGGTAGTGATGAATTGGATCTTCTTGCAGCCCAAAGGGCTCTAAGCAGTTTTCTTTAACACACCACAATTTAAAGGTGTCTGTTCTACGTCACTCAGCCTTCTTCATTGTCCAGCTCTCACATGTGTATATTACTCCTAAGAATACCATATATATAACTATGCAGACCTCTATTTTTATTCTAATATGTTTACTTTTTAAATAGCTTGTCCAGACTTGCCATAGCTTTCCTCCCCAGAAGCAAAAACATTTATTTTCATTGCTGTAGTCACCATCTGCAGAGATCTTGGAGCCCAGGAAAATAAAATCTGTCACTGCTTCCACTTCTTCCCCATCTATTTGTCAGCATCTGAGATTACTGTTTGCAATGATCTTTCAGTTGTTAACAGTGATCAGCAGGCCAGCTTTTGAACTCTCTTCTTTCACCCTCACGAATAGGCCCTTTAATTCTTCCTTACTGAATAAATAAGATGACAATATACAATCTTGTTGCAGCCTTTGCCAATCTTGAACCGTTCGGTTGTTCCATGTCTGGTTCTAACCATGACTTCTTGGTCCACATAAATAATTTCTAAACACTAATTCCCAGTTCTTAACACAACATCAATATCTTTAAAAAAAATGGGAAAAGATAATAGTTGAGATAGAGACAGGCCTGTGATTCTCGGTGGGATGCCTCCTGCCTGGAAGGCACAACTAGTCTTGACTTTATAATGAATTGAGACAGATTTGGGGCACCAGACTAGCTGTGCCTTCCAGACAGGAGGCATTCCATTGAAAATCACAGGCCTGTCTCTTTTGTCCTAGATATTAGAAGGAATTTTTTAAAGCGCTGTTCTTCATCAAGGTAAAAATAATAATGTTTTCATTAACTGCTGCCCTCTTTTTATCAACAAGGCTTCCTAGGGCCCATCTCAATTCACTCTGAAATATTTGTGACTTTGGGTGATTGGAGAAACTACTGAGGTTGTTGTTAATGCTGTTACGAACATTCCTGTATAGATATCAGTGTATTCCTGCCACCTCTTCTTTATTTGACCTGCTTCTGTTAAGTCCATATCATTTTGTCTTTTATGATGTCCACTTTGGGATGAAAGGTTCCTTTGAAATCTCAATTTTCTTGAAGATACTTCCTGACTTCTGTTATATTCTTCTATCTCTTTGCATCTCTCATTATACAATGTCTCCTTGTCTTTTCGTGATATCCCCTGCATTGCATTCTGTTGGACAAATCCTTTCCTATCTCCACTACCTTTCACTTTTATTCTTTCCTGGGTTATTTTCAAAGCCGCGTCAGACATCCATTTTGCCTTCTTAGTTTTCTTTTTTTTTGGGATATTATTTGTATATATGTCAAATTTTGGACAATTGAGGAAAAGAAAAAGTACAAGGGCAACTTATACCATGGTGATGAATCAAATAGGGTACTTGGAAATGCAGAATAGAGTCTCATTGAAAAATTCTAAATGATATAGTGAACTGAAATGTGAAATAATTAAAATAACAATTTTATTGATAAAAGAGAGAATAAAAAACACACCACAAACGATTAAAGATTAAAAATGAAAGTCAGGATATTATGTCAAATTAACTATATATGTATAGACTTATGAGGGACCAATTTATAATTCTAATATTGAATACCCAACTGGATACCCTTGGCGATAATGGTACAAACAACCTATTGGCTATAATATTGAATATTGTACCTCATCAATTACATTACCAATGCAGGTACACGCACCATCATCACAAGTAACATATATACAGTTATAATTAGAGTGAACAATCCATATACTCAGATTCAGGTAAATAGTCCAATTGAGAGATAATATGGATGATAAAGTAAATTTACAATCATGACCTTTGGAACATTAGTTCATTATGTATGACTCACTGGCTTATTTATCTAGTGTATTGTCTGAGAGACTATAGTGAGTGACCACATAAACCTTAATATTAGTGAGAGCTGATAGAGGGATAAACACATATCTCAAACTATGTTTCCAACAACCTCTAGAAGTGACACATATGCAGAAACTGGGTAGGTACAAGTCAAAAACTATTTTAACAAATTACAAAGGAATAGAGTTTAAAATCAAGCATGCAACACGCTTTCTCTAAAGCACCCAATAAGATTGAAATCTTGCAAACTTATAGTCTACAGGGTATGGGTGAGGTATAGAAAGGTGAGGAGTGAGGAACAGCATATTGAGCATATTATGGCTGAAGGTGATAGGCTTCTTTAAATAGATGAGTTTTTAGTTAGCTTTTGAAGGATTTGAGTCAGAAGCATAGGCAATGAGTTCCAAAGAATAGGGGCAGAACGAGGAAAGTACTGAAGGCGGGAATGAGAGGAGGAAAGAAGAAGGCCATTACCAGAGTGAAGAGGATGGTTGGAAGAGTATTTATAGACAAGAGCAGAGATATAGAGGGTGCATTATTATTTAAGTCTTTATACATTAGCTTCAAGATTTTAAAGTTTATTCTGGAGGCTCAGGGAAGCCAGTGGATCGACTGGCAGAGAGGTGCAGCAGCCATTGAGAGATGAGTATGGTAGATGAGTCTACTGGAGACATTCAATATTGACTGAAGTGGAGAGAGACTGGTAATGAGGAGGCCAGCAAGGAGAGAGTTGCAGCAGTCAAGGTGGGATATGGTAAGGAAGTGTATTAGAATTTTGGTTGTGTCTTGTGAGATAAATCTATGTGCAGCCACATCATTTATAAATAACACTTCCAACATATGTATCCGTTGGAAGAAACATTGAATGTGCAATGTGGATGTGATTTTAGTGCATTATGTTGATAGCATTATGGAATTGGTAATACACTTTTGTGGTGATACACATCCATTTTTTTCCTCATGTTGATATTTATGTTATAACTTCGTCCTTCTCTATTCCTATATTTTAGAGCCTAATGTTAAATATAAAGGTCTCTTTTAAGTGATTTATATGCCTGATATGGCATTTATTAATATTGAAGTCTTATAGGTATTGGTGATGTAATCATCAGGGATTTCTTTCTTATTTTTTTCTTATTTTTTCTTATTAATTAACATAATATAGGCACCTTACAGTATTATCGTGTTTTTCCTCCTTTTGCTGATATATTGTATGACAAATTATATTTCGTCTTCTTTGTTTGTAGAAGATGATCTTTGAACAATATACCTGTAAGAAAATTTGAACACCATGGATAATAACATTCCCGGAACCTAAATGAACTAAACTGATGGGATGTCCAAGATTGAAGACGGATTGAATTGGCAGAGATCTGTAACAAAAGCGAGACAAGGATTACATACCAATTAAAAAAAGACCAATCACATACTTACCGGACCGATTTAAAGCCCCTCTAATTCCCTGTACGCCAGGTCCAGATGAAGCATTGCGAAACGTGCGTCGACCTGTCCCGAGGCGCTCTTGCGTGACGTCACACACCAACAGACTTGCAAACCTGTCTGCGTGGATTAGAGACTAGATTAGAGTCTCTTTCTATACTGAAAAAAACTCCTGACAAATTGGTCTATCTAAGGACACTCTAAATACACAAACGAGATAAGTGCTTGTGGCTATAATATATGTTATCTAAGTATACATTTGCGGGATATTATTCTGTTATAACACCTTTTTTTAATAGAGTGTAATTTGGAGTGATAGTAATATAATGGGCCCCATTTATAATCAATACATTTAATGTGTTCACTATCACTAGTGTTTTGTGTTTCCTTTTGTAACAACATCTTAGATCATAAATACCATGTTTTGATTGTACTGAATACTTAGCAATTGCTAGATTGTATTTTTATGCCTATAGAACTGTGTTTTTTGCAGTGTATTGAATTAATCACAAAGTGTAAAATACTGTTGTAGAATTACTTCAGTTACAAAACAATTACGAATATAATCAAATTGGTAGCATTTGTTCTGGGTTTTCCCATTATACATATCCACAAGTACTCTATAATACAGAAATAGGGTTATTGCAATATTATAGTGGCTTTTGACACATTAATTATAGAATATAAAAATGCATTGTATTACTCATATATATAATTTCACGTCAAATAAACTGATCAATTTGTAGCTGTTGCCTGCGTGTCACAACCAACACATAGAGTATTCTTAATCGCTATATTTTCCCTTTATTTAATTTTTTTTATTTTTTATTTTGAGTAAATTATACTCCTTAAATAATTACAACACTGTCACTAATTTATATAGATCAATTATTTCCCACTATGATCAATGTGTCTAGGAACTGACACCCATGCAGTGTCTTCTGAGATTTGTTTCTGAGATTTGAAATATCCTTTTTTATTAATATTTACTGTATATATTCGAGTATAAGCCAAGTTTTTCAGCACTTTTTTTAAGCCTGAAAAAGGCTTCCTCGGCTTATACTCGAGTCACCCCGGGTTTCTTTCCCCCCGTGTCTGTCCACCCCCGTGTCTCTTTCCCCCTCTCCCTCTCCTGTGTCTCTTCCCCCCTCTCCCTCTTGTCTCTTTCCCTCCCCCTCCCTTATCATCCTCCTCATCCTCCCTCCTCAACCCCCCTCCTCACCCCCCCATCCTCAACCCCCCTCCTCAACCCCCCTCCTCATCCTCAAAACCCCTCCTCATCCTCAACCTGCCTCATCAACCCACGTCACATCATTAGCATTGGCCTGGTCCCGACGCAGCTTGAAGACGCACAGAGGAGCGGAGGAGCAGCTGCTGATGGAAGGTAAGTGAGGGTAAAGGGAGAGGGGAGGTAATCAGAGAGGGGTAAAGTGAGGAGGTTGGTTGAGGAGGGAGGATGAGGAGGGGGGTTGAGGTTGAGGAGTGGGGTTGAGTTGGGGGGTTGAGGATGGGGAGGTGGGTTGAGGATGAGGAGGGGTTGAGGATGAGGAGGGGGGTTGAGGAGGGAAATTGAGGAGGGGGTTGAGGAGGGAGGATAATGAGGGGGGTTGAGGATGAGGAAGGGGGTTGAGGAGGGAGGATGAGGAGGGGGGGTTGAGAAAAGAGGTTGAGGAGGGGGGTTGAGGATGAGGAGGGGGGTTCAGGAGGGGGGTTGAGGAGGGAGGTTGAGGAGGGAGGTTGAGGAGGGAGGATGAGGAGGGGGGTTGAGGAGGGGGGTTGAGGAGAGAGGTTGAGGAGGGGGTTGAGGATGAGGAGGCGGGTTGAGGAGGGGAGTTGAGAATGAGGAGAGGGGTTGAGGAGGGAGGATGAGGAGGGAGGATGATAAGGGAGGGGGAGGGAAAGAGACACGAGGGAGAGGGAAGAAAGAGACACAGGGCAGGGAGGGATGGGGAAGAGACACAGGGGAGGGAGAGGTGGGAAGAGACACAGGGGAGGGAGGGGGGAGAGACACAGGGGAGGGAGAGGATACGGGAGACACAGGGGAGGGAGAGGGGGGAAGAGACACAGGGGAGAGAGAGGGGGGACTCAAGAATAAGGCACAGAGGGCACACAAGAGGGGGACACAGAGGGCACAAGAGGGACACAGGGGGCAACTTATTTCCCACCCTTGGCTTATACTTGAGTCACTAAGTTTTCCCAGTATTTTGTGGTAAAATAGGTACCTCGGCTTATACTCGGGACAGCTTATACTCGAGTATATACGGTAATTACAATCAACAGGAGAATTTGTATATTTTGCATCAAGCGATTATAGTTGGGAGTTGGCTTTCTATCATTTTTACTTATTTTTTACTTTTGTTTTTTAATTATATTTAATAAAGAAAATGTTTATAATAATTTTCCTTGTTAATTGATCATTAGGGAAACAATTGGATTGAGTGTCTGGTCTTTACTCTCTCTTTTCTAATTTTTGAAACCAACAGATCCTCGCATTATCTTCGGCAGCAGAGGTACATACTCACTATTGGGTATAGGCTTTGTTTGAAAGGTTTTGTATCTGTGATTTTTGTGATCCTAATTAAACACCTTGCAATTTTCAAACTCCTTAACTTCCCTGTTTATTTTATTCCATTTATTAAATCTAATCACTTAATCTATAACACTTTTTATCTAATTCTGTTTTTATTCTTCTGTAGGTTTTCTGGAATTCTTCTATTGACTCAAATTTCTTAAGTTCTTTGTTTAATCCCATAATTTCTTCATCAAGGTCATTTCTTTATCAAGGTCACTCTATAGTCTGACGGAAACGCAAGGAGGGCCTCCGAACACGACATTAAAGCCTGTTCCCATCTTTCCATATAAGATTCGAGTTGGAAAGCAAAAGATGGGGCAACTGTAACTCTCAAACCTCTAGGAATGATGAGTCTCACTAGATATCTGTCAGTCGGGCTCCTCTTCCGAAATGGGTGTAGATGCTTTTGCACCACATTTTAGAGTTGTTAGAGACCCCCCTGCCAATCCTTTTCATCTCAAGGTAATACACAGACTAAGTTAGGGGTGCCTTCTCAACCTCATCCATCATTTTATTCAGTCTTGCTAGGAAGTCTATGCTAAGATCATGCTCAGCCATAATTGAATATCGATCAGGGTGGTCGATAACTAGCAGGTCTGCTTTCCTAAATGACAAGTTACAGGTTAACTAAAAATGCTATCATTAATAGCTATAATAAATCAAAAAATAGAAGACCTCTATGTCAGTACCCAACAATGTCTCACACCTATGTAATGTTCACAGGACTGGTAAAGGTGAAAATTAATAGTCACAGCCTGGTGGGCTATGGCAACATTAGCACAGTTAGCACATGCTCTGTAACACTGGAGCAGGTAAATGATATGGCCATAGTAACACTGGCTCAGACAGACTTGTTCAATACGAGTAAAACTGACACGTATGGATAAGAAGAATAACTTCTCAAATAGGCAAAGATGTCACTTGGAGCAAGATTCATACCTTTGCTAAGTATTACATGTGGGGCACAAAAATGTGTTTGCATAATGCCCACACCCATACATATATGCTTTTAGAACCCTCTCATTTTGTGGTTTTCTTCCCTATAATTAAAGAATATTTGATTGCATTATGCATATCTGTGGGTTATCATAAACCACCATGTACCAATCAGGGCTGTGTGGAATATTCTGTTTACATTGAGTTTCTACTCAACAAATTATTTATTTATGCAGTTTTACTCTCTCAGTATACTTGCTGCTATCACAGGGCCTCATTCAATTGCAATTTGGCCAATTAAATAGGGTTCTATATAAGCACACACGTTTTATTTTACAGAAGTTTTTAGTTAGTGAAGACCTTGCTTTTGGATAGAAGTTCACTAACTAAAAACTTCTGTAAAAAATATATGGTCTGTGCTTATATAGAGCCCTATTCAATTGGCCAAATCGCAATTGAATGAGGCCCATAGTATCTGCTTGTTTCATTATTGGCTCAGTCATAAAAAACCCTGACCTAGGCTCAGAAGGATCGATAGAGAGGTATGGAGGGGGGGGGGGGGGGTGTATTGAGGGAGAGAGGAGAGGGGTAGAAGGAGAGATGGATAGAGAGAGAGAGGGGTAGAAGAATAGACATATAATCTATCTCTCTAACTTTCTATTTGCCTCTCTCTCTATCTCTTCCTCTCTCTCTATCCCTTCCTCACTCTCTCTCTCTATCCCTCTATTTAACTCTCTATCCACCTCTCTCACTACCCCCCTCTCTATCTCTATCCCTGTCTTTCTCTATGGGATCACTGTTGTGGGTGGAGACTGTGTAACTAGGCAGGGTCTATACATGTTGTGGTAACATGTTGTGAAGGGGAGGGGTTTATACTGTTGGGTGGAGCCAATGTAAGGGGAGGGGCCCAGTCTCCGTTTTCCACCCCACTAAGTTGGGAAGTCACCAGCCTCCACTGACTACATTTAAACAATGGGAGAGTTTGTCATTGAAGCCCTCCTGTAGAGAGATGCCAACAAACATACACTAACCAGTCAGATATTATACAACAACTGATTGAATGATGAGTGAGTGAGTCTTCTGATCTATTGATCTTAATCTCAAGTTCAAACCACTGATATAATAATGTTTAATGACACCAATGTTTAGTTATTTCTGTTAATGTCTAATGTCACCATTATATTTTTCCTATAAATATTCCGTACCAGGTCCAATAAAGATAGACTTCTGGTTTACACATAAGAGGAAGAACTATGTAATTCTCCTGGATGCTGGGATTCCATGCTCTGTCTGTTTCTGCTTGACCATCTAATAGGCTACAGAAATTCTGGTGTCTGCTCAAGTGTAGAACGGAACCCTGTGCATGGACATAGACTTTACCCTGTTCCATCACAGGTGTGTTCTTTAAGGAACACCAGATGTATTATCTAAGGCGTGCTTTCAGTCTTCATCTGATTTCTAGGTTTCCAAACTCTGCTGCGTTTTTATTACCTGCTCTATACTGGTGCGCCTCTATTGGTTTTCCTTACCGCTGCTATAATTTTCAGTCGATTTCAATCCGATAGTGCACTCAAGACTTCAAACTTTATTGTTTCATAACAAAGTCAGCGCAGGCTGCAATGTCTTTCATCGCATTCTGTGCAGTGCAGCATATCAGTCTGATGAGTTACATGCACATAAACATTTTCATATATTTCTTTTGTCCAACAGTATGAGAAGTGACTTCTCTTACATTATGTGCTGCCATCAAAGAGTATAGGGGAAAAGGCATTCTACATTCTCAAGTTACTTGCTAGGGCCAAAAATCTAAAATAAATTCCAAACATACCCAAAGTCTAGAAAAGCCATTGCAACCTCTTGCAACAGCCCCCACTAGAATTGTATCCCCTCCCTACTGTGATTGAAGGAAGTAATTTAAAGAAGAATTATTGTTTTTGTTTTTTTAATATAGTCTTTTTATTAGACAGATTACATTAAAAAATATATATATATACCATAAAAAAGTAGGTAAAGAAAACATACAGTAACTTCTACTGGCAATTTTCAAATTTAAATGTGTACATATAGTCAGGGCAGTTTCAAATAATTGGTTACAACACCACAGGATAACAATAACATGCAACGCATTATAGGCGATTTACATTCCCTAAAAGGGGGAGCGTTAATTTCCCCAAGGTTATAAATCTATAAATTGTCGGTTATTTAGTCCCCTAAGAGAAAGAAGGGGGGAAAAAAGAAAAACAAGGTGGGACTATTCATTAAAACCTACAGATCCAGACAATGCATACAGAAGAGCAACAGAGAAAGAAAAAGAAAAAGAGAAAAAAATTAAATAAAAAGAGAGAAAGAAAGAAATTAACATTGCCGGGGAGATGGGGTGGGGTAAGAGCAGAGGGAAGAGTCATCTTTTTTGGATTACCTGACTCCGGGATCTACCATTTACCTATTTGACTATTCCATAAATGTTTGATCCCATATTTTCCACTTTTGTGGGGGCATTTGAGAAACCCCAATTTCATTAAGATCCTTTTCTAGAAGACGAGTTTTACTAATTTTGACCAAGATTTCAGGCCATGTGGGGACTTTTTCTTGTTTCCAGTTCGAGGCTATGCAAGTTTTGGCTGTCATAAATATCTGAACCAAAAGAGCGTTTATTTCTACTCCAATTTCTTCGGGAAAGATGTGAAAGAATGTAATTTCAGCATTAAAGGGAAGATTTATCTTAAATGTTGATTTTATATGAGAGAAACATTCTAGCCACTAAGCTTGTATTTTTGGGCACTCCCACCAGATGTGAAAGTGTGTTCCATTTTGTCCACAATTGCGCCAGCACAGTTTGGCTTCAATCAGTTTATTAATCTAATACAGTTTTAAGGGGACTATGTACCACCTGTTTGTGATTTTAAAATAAGTTTCTCTGTGGGAAGAGTTTTTCAAAAATGTGTCAGTAATAGAGAAGGCCCTATGCCATGTCTCCAAGGGCCACTCTTTTTTCAACTCTTTCTCCCAAAGTCTTAGTCTTTTAGATTTAACCGGGACCTGCTTGCTTTTAATGATGTTGTGACATTTAGCCGTTAAATGCAACTTATTAGGCGCTTGAATTAATCTTTCACATTCCGAGAGCTCTCTTTGACCCTTCAAACAAATCCAGAAGTCTTAAGATGTCTACACATTTTAAAATATTCTAACCACATTGAGTTCTGTATTTTGTGTTTATATGGTCTAATCTATTCCGAAAAAGGTCTCCTAAATACACTGCCCCATTTTCAACGAAAATACCTAGCAGGGGGATTTCAAGTATTTTAGACAACGAGGCCAAAGGCGTCAAAGGGCTGGGAAATGGAATTCAGGAATATTTTAAATTCAGTTTTTTCCATTGTTTAATATTACTCCTTGATGTTTCCCCCATCGGTTCTACTTTTTTGCATTCAAGGTTATTTAGGAATACTAGACTTTGCAAATCTCTCTTTAGTAACATCTCATTTCCAATTTGTTGCCAGTGCCTGGAATCCCCATGTTCATTCCATCTAATAATATGCGCAAGAGTGATGGCTTCCTGACATTTTTTAACAAGAGCATAAGACATACCTCCTTTTTGGAATTTGTTAACCAAATATTCAGTTTTAATTCCCATTTTTTTACCTTTATGGATGAATTTATCTAAAATGTTTTGAATTTCTTTAAATTTGAATGTTTGATAGATGGAAGGGAATACATCTCATTAAGTATATGATTTTGGGAAGCAGGAACATTTTTGCCGCTATAATTCTTCCTGACCAAGAATCATGAAGGTTCTTCCATTTATCAATACAGTCTACCAAGTTTGAAAGAGTCAGATTCCAGTTTAGTTTAATTACCTGCTTAAAGTCTGCTTGTAATTCTATGCCCATATGTTTTATGTTTTTTTGCCATTTGAATGGAAAATTGTTCTTTACATGTTTACCTTATTCCTCTTTTACATTAATCATCAATTCTTTGGATTTGGACATATTGAGTTTGTAATTTGATATTTTACTAAACTACATTATACACTCTTGAAGATTTTCGACTGATTTGATCGGGTCTCCTAAAGAAAAAACAGCATCATCTACGAACAATGTCAGTTTGTGTTCTATTTCACCCAACTTTATACCTTGAATGTTCTTACACTCTCTAATGGAAATTGCTAAAGGTTCCATTAGGAGTGCAAAGATGAGCGGGGACAGGGGGCACCCTTGTCTAGTCCCATTAGAGATGTTAAAGTTGTCTGACTTGAATCCTAGGCCCACGACAGAGGCAGATGGGGCCACATATAGGGCCTTAATGGCCTTGGACCTGAAATCACCAAAACCAAATTTGGCCAATATCAGGTCCATGTAGTCCAATCCTACCCTGTCGAAGGCCTTCTCCGCATCTAGAGAAAGAAAAACAGACAGAGTTTTATGAATTTTAGTATAGGACAAGAGATTGACTAATCTTCTGACATTGTCCGTCCTTTGTCTGCCCTCTATAAAGCCATTTTGGTCTTTTTCTACAAGGGATTTTATTACTGTATTTAACCTATTTGCTAATACTTTTGCGTAGATTTTAACGTCTGAGTTGATAAGGAAAATTGGTTGGAAGTCTTTACACTCCACACAATCCTTCTCTTTTTTTGTAATGGTTGTAATGTAGGCTTCTAGCATTTCTTTTGGAGCAATCTCTGTCATTTTAATTTTGTTAAATGCTCCAACTAGATCTTTTATCATTTACTTTTGAAATGTCTTAAAATACAAGTTAATAAAACCATCAGGTCCAGGAGCTGAAAATATTTTTAGTTTGGAAGTCACATCTTTGATTTATTTTTCAGAAATAGGTTTGTTTAATGATTCAAGGCTTACAGGGCTAATTTTTGATATTTGGATTTCATCCAAATACTGTTGGACTTCACTTCAGTTAGGTTTTGTTGCCTCTTTCTCTGTCAAATTGTATAGACTGTGGTAATATTTGCAAATACTTCGGCTATTTTAAGCGGGTTTGATACAACTTTATCTTCATATCTGATTTGATCAATTATTTTCTTAATAGCTTTGGCTCTATTTTTACTAGCCAGGAATTTGCTTGCTTTATTTCCAAGATGATGTAAACGTTTTTGAAGAGCCCATATAGAGTTGTCGATTTTATTTTGCTCAATTGATCGAATTTGCATTTGTAGCTTCTTGATCTGTTGCAAATTTGCTTGACATGGATTTTTTTTAATTTTCTCTATCAGCTTTGGTTAAGTTGATATGTAATTCTCTAAGGGAAGTTCCATTTGCCCTTTTCTTTTTGGCTAAGATCTTAATCATACTCCACACATGTATGCCTTATAGGCATTCCACACAGTTATGTGGGATTGCACTGAATGCCTATTGTGGAGGAAAAAGTATTTCAGTGCCTGTTTGAGTTTGGATTTACTTTCCTGATCTTTAGTAGGAAGTTCTTCAGTTTCCATGAAGTAAAAACTTTTGGTTCTAGTCCTATTTTCACAGTAGCAGAAATGAATTCATGGTCGGATCTATTAATTGGGTCGATTTCAGCAGTGATAAGTTTTTTAAGGCCATGTCATTTACAAGGATGTAGTCTATTCTTTTGTCAATTGGATGATGACAGCGCCAAGAATCAAATTAGCCATATTTGTAAACTTCAACTTCAACTTCAACTTGTGGATGAAAAGGGGTCTGATGCCCCTACCCTGGGTGGATCCAAATTACTTTTTTATTGATTAGAGTGGAATGGGGGACAGACAGCGTGGCATACTCCTGCATTCATTTTTATTATTATTAACCCCCTTCCTGCCATGGGATGGATATATGTATATTTCAGGCCTTCATATATATCTATAACTAGAGCCATAGGAGACAGAGAGACTGTTTTTGTGAAGTCTAGAAGGAATCCTTTCACAGAGATGCATGTTTTAGAAAAATATTTAGGATCCATCAGTATAAATCATAAAAACCAGCCCTGGAAAGTTTCCACCTCTGTATGTTGTATATTCCTGCACTTGGAAGGAAAAACACAATTACATGAGGTTTTAATATTTTTCCAAATGTTATTATAATATTAGCCAGTGTTACAGAATAATACACTTAAATACATCAAAGAGAATAACAGGCCTAGTGCTACTTTTAGACAGTTTCCTCAATATCTAGCTCACATCCAGCTAATCCTGAGTGGAGCAAAAGCAAGCAGTCCAATAGCGTGTTTAAAATCACTGGCCTGTATCCTTTAGAACTCCAGATCTTCACTTTGCTACACACCGATCATTAACCTCAAGGTGCTGTCTCTTTGTGTATTTTTCCAGCACTTCTGTGTGAGTGTGACGTCAGCTCAGACCGATTAAACACATACAGCCCTATTAAATTCCCTCAACATTGAAAACCATAGCCCGTAACATAGCCCGCAAAAATTACTGCTATTAAATTGGCCTCTCAAAGCTACCCGCAAACGACTTGTGGGTTAGGTGCGAAAAAAAACCTACAGGATGTCTAAATCTGAACTCCCCGGCCACAAATCTTTGTTCTCTCAAGCTCATAACTGCTGCATTCCCTATCACCCTATTAAATTGCAATAAATCCACTGGCGTTCAACCCCATAACCCGCAAATGGAGCCAAGAAGCCAATGGGTACTTAGTAGGACCCTCAAGGGAGTAAAAGTCCTATCCGTAGGACTGTAAAAGCAAATATAAACACACTACTGTACAAATAAGGAAAGGGAAAGAGTTGTTAGGTATTAAAATGAATAGCACAACATTCTCAAGCTCGCAAATCTGCAATATAAAATACTTTTTTTAATGGTAATTTCCGTGTTATATCGATCCTGGCAATCAATGTGCTAATATATATAATAGAACTCGCATGGACTAGAATATCATATTTACTGATTTATTACTATTGCATTATTTCTGGGATGTGGGTCCAATCATACCCCGTAATTGAAACCCGTAAGGCTTTGAAATTTAACCTCCATTTTTCAGTAACGTAATGATGAAAATCTCCTTAGCTCCATCTAAACCCGTAACTATTGGTTTTACTAATTGATCATGTTCATGGCCGCAAATTTAAAGGCACAAGAATGGTTTACGGGCTTACGTCTCCAGCCTGTAACTCGCAGTCTAATTTAATAGATCTGTAACGCAGCCGAATTTCAAGCCTGCAGCCTTTGCGGGCATGCCGATGCTGCTATGGGGTCCGAATAGGGCTGTCAGTCTTTTGGAAGCCTCACACAGATGGCAGTCCATAAACAAAGCCTCACACAGACTGCTGGCTGCAGTCCAAAATCAGCCACACCCAAATTCTGATCAGGTGCATCTAATCAACTGCTCAGGGAAGTTAGCTTTTAGACTTCCTAGGGAAATAGAGCTTTGTAAAATCTATGGCTCTCACAAACCTTTTGTATCACTCTGTCACAATATATATATATATATATATATATATATATATGGTTTGGGTGGGAAGATTTTAGTGCTAGTGTATATCGCGTTTAGGTTAGACGGTTGTATTGCTTTGGAGGCTACTGTCACTTATGTGTATATGTTAGGGAGGTTTAGAGCATGTTAGCTGACTTGTAATGAACAGTCACCCCAGTGCACATTTCCATTAAAATATGTGTTTTTTTTTGTGTGGGGGGGGCAATATAATAGCTCTGCAAACTTGCGTGTAATTTCACCCGATCGGCTGCCAATGTCAGTAGTTTAAAAATTGTGTGTAAACTCTACTGTTCAGTTTAAGAAGGGAAAGTACATTTTAAAAACACGTTAGAACAAGAGTTAGTGATACACTATTATTACAATTACTTTTTCTAATTTGGAACAGTAAGGGGTAAGATGGGATTTCTCAGAAATAAAGTAATTACCTTGTTAAGTTTAGGTCAACATTAGACTGAATGCACAATTGAACTAAAGAAAAGGCTTGTGTGGTCTTGAAAGCTCATGTTCAACAACATCGACCTGTAATTTGTTTTGTTGGCCCAATAAAAGGTAACCAAGTCTGAAAGGATCCAGTTTTCCCCATGACTAATATGGCTACTAGAATTCTGTACTGCACAATTCACAACCATGATTGCAATGAATGTTTCCTCCAGGGGCACTGACTGGAAAGTTAAGAAGGCTGGAGTGAATGAAATGTAGCTAATGTCCAAGAAGACATGCAGAAATAACAAATTAGATATATGCAATAATTTCAAGAAGCTGGCAGAAACAGCCCTAAAATATTTCCTGTTACAAAGTGTTGCGTAATTCAGAGTAAAATTATTTGTGTCAAAGGTTAGTGAACAAAAAGGAGCATTGTTCCCTCAGTCTGTTGTCATCCGTTTATACAGAGCATAGGGATAGCTCCCCAAAGCAGTGCCATGCAAACACTATCCAGATGGTGGAGGAAAAACATGCTTTTTGCCGTCCAAGCCGAGGACCTTCACAGTTTATTAAAAAAATATATATGAGCTTTGTTTGGCTTTGCAAATGTTATACCCGTAAAACATGAATGATTTGTTCAAGCAGACAATGCAGTTATTTGTTATATCAAAACTCAAAATTCTTTGGTTACATATCAGTCATTCTTTTATGTCCCAACAATGAGACCATTTTCAACATTCAGAGTTTAAAATGTTTTCTTTGTATTAAATTAAAAAAAGAACATGAAAATCGCTCAGCTCAATCCAGGCTTATGACTCTTGTTGCTCAAATATCACCATTGCTATATGTTTTCTAAGCAGAGTGATGGATTTGGTTTTACCTTCATAAGTATTACATCTGGTTGCAGGGGGCATCATAATGTCTAGTGTCCTGGGGTTCAAGGGCCCTGTCAAAATAAAAATAAAAAGTTATGGTGCATATATCATCGCAACTAAGTAATCACAAGTCTTTTTTTCAACATTGCATGAAAGCAGCCATGAATAGCCAAAAATGCGCAGTTTCACATTAAAATTTCCCTCCAAGATAAGCCCTTTTTCACAACCTAAACTTACGCATGCTCAGACCTACCCATTGCGGCTTAATAACCTTGTAGCTGTTTATAATATGTACTAACGAATTGCCCGTCAAAAAATTACGGCAATGAAATTGTAAGGTAGCTAATGCTGTTTGGTGTGTAATAATGAAATATATAATACATTAATAAATGAATATACTTTACCTATTTTGAAGCATTGTGTTGAAGAGCTGCAATCTGTTTTGATGTTGCTGCAGCATTAGTGGTGTGGAGCTGCTGTGTAAGCGTGATGAATGTGTGCAGTGTAATACTGTGCGTGCGCGAGACCAAACCGTTAGCATAGTCATGTACTTCCACATTGGCGTAAAATGGCGGGTAATGTGTGGTATGCGTCTTAGCGGAATATCCGTAGGTCGTTTGTGGTGTTTTGTGAGCTTCTTGTGGTGTTTTGCGTGTTTAGACTGCTGTAGCCTCGTTTTCGTTTTGTTCAGCGGCCATTTTTTCTCTCGCTTAGCGATTTTTGTAGTGTCTAAACTCTTTTATTTTGATTTAAATGAAGGTGTAAGTTGTTTTTTTGAGGTCCTGGATGCTCCTTCTTGCTGTAGGTAAGCTTTTTATGTATGTGCTGTGTGTATGTATTGTATTTTGAATTTTGTAATGTTCGCGAGTTGCGTCCGAGTGTTGCGAGGTCGTAATGTGTGTTAAGGTGTCTCGTATGTTGTTTGCGTTGCGAGGTAAAGTTTGCGAGGGTCGTAGTTGGTGTTTTGTGTTTGCGAGGGTCGCAGTTGCTGGCAAGGAGCGCCTTCAGCGCTCCATGCCAGCAACTGAGGCCCTCGCCCGCTGCCCTCGCTATGGGAGGGCCGCGGCTCGCTGCGCAAGCCCGCAAGCGTGAGCAACAGCCCGCATGCTCACAACTATATATGTGATTGTCAATAAATCAACTTCAAGTTTCATTATCTATAATACATTAACCTTTATTTAGGATATAAATAATAGAAAAAAAGCTGCTGATAAAATGTAGTTTATATTGTGCTAGTCAAACCAATATATACAACAAAAGGGACCAACTTATCAATATGGAATATAAGAGGGTATAATAAATCCTACCTGTCTATACAAATCTTACAAGTACAATATGTCATAATTAGGTCCTCAAATGTCTGCATATAGTGAGGTAAAGTAGCAGATAGAACAATAAGAACTCTATAGTTAGTTAATCAATTAACAAGGTATGTATATCCAAACAAAACTTACCCAAAATAAACCAATATTGGCCAGTAATCCTTATATGCCATAAAGCTGTAATCCTAGGGTTACTGAGTAGAGGTATTGATACCAGATAAAAAACATATATTCAAATCATGGATATACTCTTGGCATGAACAGTATGACCCCCATTCAATTGAGCTTTCAGGGGATTTGGAGGCCCGTGAGTTTGCAAGCTATTTTGCAATTCAATTGGCGTCTTTTTTATTTCGGGCTCGGATCTGCTTCCGAGTTACGAGCTTGAAAAATGGTGATGGTTAAACTAGTAATTTACGGGCTCCTAAAGCCTTTGATCTATCGCAAATTGCTATTAAATTGCTCAATTTCCCCAAGCCCGCAAATGTTTTCACCCCCGGAAATGGCAAATGAAGAAGAAAATCAAGTGCTAGAGAGGACCCGCAAGGGGGCTAAACACCTACTCGTAGCACTGCACTGTAAATAACGGGAAAGCAATGATAGACATTAGCATTAATTGCACAACAGTCTCAAGCTCGCAAATCAGCAGGAAATAAAATAAAATTGTATGTGTAAATTTGGGGTTTAATCGATCTTGGGTATCAATGAGTTAATACATATCAGGCCACGCATATGGACTAGAACAGTATTGGCATTCATTTTCATAATTCTTTATTTTTAATGTTTTGCGAGTCGGATCGCATATAGGACCCCAGAACCTAATTGATTGACATGTAACCTCTGGGTTTTACTGCCAGAAAAATGACATGCACTTTGTATGTGCCTTAAAAGTAGACACTATAAGCATGTCTCCCGTGCTTGAAATTCCTATTAAATATATATATATGTTTCCTGAGTTTCAAATGTTTGGTAAGAAACAGGCAGTGAATATTAGAAAAAGATAAAATAGATAGGCAGGAAAGTAAATTCCAGCTTTGCACACCCTCTGGAAGTATGCATAGGAAATGCAGCTAGGTGTGGAGTTTGACCTTTCAAAGGAAGTACTTGCTGCAGGATGGAATCACATGTTTGGGTGGGGTCTGTGCTTACAACTGAATCAGAGCACAAGGATATAGAGAGAAAAAGACCCAGACTGCTTTGCAACACAGGGCCCCCAGAGTATTATACAAATATATCTGCTTTCTCCTGATTTGCGAAAAGGAATTATGAATTTTATGGTAATCTTAGCAGGGATTTTCAGGGTTGTCAACTAACAAAAGCCTCAGCTTGCAAACTGAAAAGATTTAGCAAACATCAGGGTGAGTTTGTAAATGTTTACTTTGGTATTTTTCCATGAGAAAATGTTTGCATACACTACTGATTCTTCTCTATCAGATGCATTCATAATCCAGGAAACTTAGATATGCCTTTAATTTTCTGAGTTACCACAACTAGGCCCTCATTCAATTGCAATTTGGCCAGTTGAATAGGGCTCTAAATAAGTACATAACATATTTTTTATAGAAGTTTTTAATTATTAAACATCTATCCAAAAGCAAGGTTTTCACTAACTAAAAACTTCTTTAAAAAAAATATGCTATGTGCTTATTTAGAGCACTATTCAATTGGCCAAATCGCAATTGAATGAGGCCCCTAGAGTCCAACATGTTTGACAGTTAAGTTTAACAAAACAAATGCCTTTTCACATGGGTGTAGGAGCCAAAGAAAATCTGGGGGGATACCACATATGGTATGAAAATACAACACAACTGCTTCTCTACACACATTGAAAAATCTAGTGGGGATTTGTCCCCCTCGTCGTTTTTTCCTCGCTTAGCCGATTTTGGATTGACAAAAACCTCCTAATTTTTACTCAATCGCTTATCGCTTGCAACCTCACTCCCAGGCTTCCTGGCTCTCCCCCGTGATGTAGGTAAGTGCGTTATTAAATTTGTTAAATATTTTTTTTTGTCTTTAGGGTTTTTAGAGTTACACGCTTGGCTCGCAGTTGCGCCCCTCACAATGCAGTCTGCGTGCTTCAATGGCTTCAATTGCAAAAATAAACGGCTCTGTCTTTGAGCTTAAAATCTTATATACATTCTGCTTTTCCCAATGCACCTTAGAAGATTGAAAACACACAAACTTACAATCTACAGGTTATTGGAAATGTCATATATTTACAAGGACACACTGCTGAAAACAGCTCGGTGTAGGCAATGGTGCACCCCACTGCAGTATAAAACCATATAATCAATATTCATTTTAAGTTGTATTCTTTACTTTCTAAAACAGTTTGCCATTATCAAATTAAATGTGGGTCCAAAATAATCATTTAAATAAGATGATGGTACCTTTTGCTGTTATGCAGCAGAATATACTCGTTTCTCAAGCTTATAATACGCATCCTTAGCAACTGGAATAAAAATGAGTATAGAGTTTGGTGCTTTAGCTATGCTCTGTTGGACATACCAATAATTTTAGCGTTTGGCTTGTACTCATTTAAATTGAAGTATATGTAACAGTTGAAGAACTAGAAGTCCTTTGTTTTTCAGATTTTGGAAAGGATGGTTGTGCACTGTGAGAAGGTACTCAGTGTCCAACCAATATTATAAAATGATTGTGCTGGAGGCTTATGTTCTTCTCAGCTGGTAACCTCAACCTTTTTCTCTCCTCTTTACTTCTTACCATCCAGTGCCACAGAACAAGATATTCCCTGCCTTTGTCTTCAAAGTGCACTTACACAAAAGACTCCACTTAAAAATGTGTAATTAAAATAGCATGGCCCAACCAATTAATTTGTGAAAAATGGTGTGTCCCTGTTTTGTTCTTTGATTTGTGTGGGACTATTCCTTTCAAAACAAGAAAATATTTAATCAAAATATGAATTTACCAATTTTTATATTTAAGCACTACAATTTCCTTAACTAATACAAATAGACTTCACAGATTAATTTGATACATTTCATAGAACCATATTAAAGTTATATCTAAGATTCCTGGATTAAGAGCCGGGGACTTGGCAGCAAAAGTCGATACCTTGAGCCCGCGCTCAGGGCTCACCGTTGTTCTGTCAGCGCACCCTCCTAGGGGTAGAGACGGCCCATTTTTACCACTGACCCAGGCAACTCCCAGGGCCGCATCTTCCTTTTTGGAGCCCCTAGGCAGTGAAGTAGAGGAGCCACTGTGAGTGAGTATGCAAAGTATGCACGGACCCATGTTTGCCTTTTCTGTGCATGTAAGTTCCTTTTTCTGTTGTAACTCTCTTGTTCTTGGTGGCAAACCCCCTAGTTGTCAGTCTATGCACTGCAACATTTTTTATTTTTTTAAAGCCACAAACCATTTTTTTTTTGTTTTAAAGTAGCACCTCTCACAGGGAAGTGCCCATAGGCGGCTGCCTATTTGGCCTAATGTGTAATTTGGCCATGGCAACTCCCTCTCCCGCCGCTGTGACATGAATAACAATGAACTAAACCATAGTGCTTACTAATACCCAAATAAATATATATCTGTGGCTTCTCCATTAATTAATACCATGACGTCTCTTTTTTTTTTTTTACAAGCTACACACCAATACCAACAATACAAGTGCTTTACATTCATCTTTTCGTTTCTATTTATTTATTTATTTCATAAATATAACATCAGGTAATAAGTAAAAACATGTTTTGAAATTAGAAAACCTTAACTTGGGGAAGGGAGGATGAGTAACTCTTCAGCTGCCGGACACGGAGTGCAACTAAAATGGCGCCAGTGCTGTTGGGAGGTGGAAGAAGCTACTCCCCCAACCGCGGCCTGAAAAGATACACTTCTTACGGCCCCAGCAGTTCCCCGGGACAACCAACATACTGGTTCCGCCTCTGATGTCCTCCAGTCCCTCTTTAATCTACAACTATGGTTACTTTGTTTGTCTCCAGGACTAGTCTAGTATACAAATAACTTTCAGACATGGTAGTACAACCAATTAGTGATCAAATCTCCAGATAAACTTACTACAAAATCATATGATGTTAATGTAACCAGAAGTCAAATACAGTAGTTAATGATTAAATCCTTGCTAAAGTAATTATTCTTTTTTACTCTGTTTGGTTTTCCTAAAATTGTTGACTCTATAATAGATAAATAAAAAAATCCAACTGGAAAGATTTTTACTTGGAAACAGTAATCGCTAAATGAACATATTTATCATTAACTTAAACTTAACTACCCATCACGTTTTCTTGGCTTCTATTTATAGAATAAGGGGCAGAAGTTCAAGAGTCTATATACATACGTGGAATATGATTTCTGTTTTTCCATGTTATTTTTTCCCTTAATCGTCTAATTTTTGTTTTTATATGAAAATGTTTGCACTTCTCATGTGATGGCATTTTTATCAGTTTCTGAACAACTGTAATTAGCTTGTAGTACAAGTGAGTTTTGGATTACACTTTTTTATGGCAATATATAGTTCAGACAGTTTATTTGTAGTTGTATTTGACTGCCAAGGAGTGGAGACACATGATTTAATTACTATTACCCAACTTTAGGATGAAAATAACTCAACTTTCTCCTGGTCTAGCACAGAAAATGTTTGACATTTAATTCAGAAATAAATATATTTATTGTTACCCTATGTTTTTGCAATTGATTTCAAGAGCATGTATACAGTGGTATAAGAAAATTATGTTCTCTTTCCCCCCTCTCCCTCCCCTGTGTCTCCCCCTCTCCCTCACCTGTGTCTCTTCCCATCTTCTCCCTCCTCTTTGTCTCTCCCCCCATCTCCCTCCCCTGTGTCTCTTTCCCCCATCTCCCTCCCCTTTGTCCCTTCCCCCCTCTCTCTCCCCAGTGTCTCTTTCCCCCATCTCCCTCCCCTGTGTCTCCCCTCTTCCTCCCATGTGTCTCTCCCCCTCCCTCCCCTGTGTCTCTTTCCCCCTTTCCCATGTGTTTCTTTCCCCCCCTCCACCCTTCCTGTGTATCTTTCCTCCCTTCTCCCTCCCTGTGTCTCTTCCCCCTCTCCTTTCCCTCTTCCCCCCTTTCCCACATGTCTCTTCCCCCCCTCCTCCCTCCCCTGTGTCTCTCCCCCATCTCCCTCCCCTGTGTCACTTTCCCACCCTCTCCCTCCCCTGTGTCCCTTCCCCCCTCTCCCTCCCCAGTATCTCTCCCCCTCTTCCTCCCATGTGTCTCTCCCCCCTCCCTCCCCTCTGTCTCTTCCCCCCTTTCCCATGTGTCTCTTTCCCCCCTCCTCCCTCCCCTGTGTATCTTTCCTCCCTCCTCCCTCCCCGTGTCTTTTCCCCCTCTCCTTTCCCTTAGTCTCTTTCCTCCTTTCCCATGTGTCTCTTCCCCCTCCTCCCTCCCCTGTGTATCTCCCCCCTTCTCCCTCCCCTCTGTTTCTTTCCCCCTTTCCCCCCTCTGTCTCTTTCCCCCTCCCCTGTGTCTCTTTCCCCCCCCCCCCCTCTGTGTCTCTTTCCCCCTCTGTCTCTTTCCCCCTCTGTCTCTTCCCCCCCGGCGCCTCGCTGTGCGCATGTGCAGCTGACGCCGTGCATGCACACTGCGCATGTACAGAATCCCTACAAATTGTTTCTAAAGTGGGCATGCGCTCCCACTGGAGCTTTACGCACTCTTTAGAAACTATATTAGTGATGTTACTTCTTTGCTATCTTTTTAAGATTAGTTATGGTCAGTTTCAGGCCTAGCGACTACCAATACAATCTGGTGATGGTAAAATGTAGTTGATGTTTCGTGATGAAAAAGCAGATAAACTCCGAGACAATCCTGACGATAACACACAATATTTTGGAGAAAAAAAATGTCATATAAAAAGTGAGATAAATTAAACATGACCTATTTAAGACAAAAGAAGGTTGTATTCATTTCAAGCAAATGTCATGAAGCAAATACCATGAATCTGAAAATATGATTATTAAAAGACGGTAACAGATTCTTCATAATGTGCTTTGAAATTAGTTACTTTTTGTTTTTGGTTTAATTATAAATGATTCGGAGTCTATTAGCACAGCTCGCATTTGTCAGATAGTATTGTACATGCACATAGTAATACTATCTAAAGGCAAACATTGTTTGTTACCATTAAAACAGAAACAGAAACCTCATAAATCTATTTTAGAATAAAACAGTGAAAATCTATTTTTAAAAGTATTATTTTAATTTCAAAGAACTTTTACAGTTAGTAGAGAAGGGGTTAATCATGTGTCTCGGATATGGCTGATCCTGTAACCTTTCCAAGGAATGCCAGTAACTGCCACATTTTTGCCAACGGCACAAAGCCTACATTGTTGTAACTCTGCAGCCGCATAGATACGATCTAATAGTCCATCCTTCCTCTTTGCTCCCGTCCCTGAGCCCTGGCAACCATTCCATGGTATTTGGCAGAAAGAGCTGTCTAATTATATAACCCTATTTGGCTTGACTGGCAAGCAGATATGTAGAGTGTTGTTCGAACGCCTCTATTGATGGCGAACAACAACCTGATTCTTGCTTACATCTATGTTTAAAAATAAATTCATTGGTAAATGCAGAGGCCTTCAAAGCAATGTCAAACGTAACACCTTAGCTAATAGATTCAAGGAAAGCAGAACCCATGGAGGGACATTTTTATAATATTCTGCCACAGTAATTGATTATTTTTGTTAGACTTCCCTTCATAGACCACCTTGTTACTTGAAGGGGGCAAATTAAAAAAAATATTTAATTTAGCTTCTGTTTTGTAAAATGAAGAATGAGGAGGCATGCAAAACCTGAGATTCAAAATACTTTGTTAATAGAGTGGTATTTCAATAAGATCAAAAGAGTTAGATAGGATGTGGCTAGACAATGCCTCTTCTAATCACACTTATCATAAGGTAATATATTTGTGGCATTGCATGGTTCCCCACCCTCACCACACTCTGCTCAATAGTTTAGTCTTTCTGTAGTTTTCAGTTACATTCATGGATAGGTGTGTAGATGTCAGTCTCTTTGCCCATAACCTTAGTTAACACTTTCATTGGTGGGAATGCATGACGGTCTAGTCTAAGATGCTGATTACCTTGCCAGCAACATACCCCTGACCTTGTATCTGATAACAACAACCCTCATCTGGAACTAGACACCAACTTGATGGCTGATGGATCTACTCTACCTCAGCCTTGTTGTGCAACCACCAGGAATACAAGGTTTAATGCATAAGAAGCAGTCTCACAGAACTGAGATAGACATGACCTACTGCCAGTTTCTAGATCTTCATGGCTTTTTGATAAGTGTTCCATATGTTTATATTTGTTAATCTAATTTAAATAATTCATTCTAATTTCTATTAGTCTTCCAGCAACACAACACTTTAGATAAGCAATGCCTCAATGGGCAGAACACACCAACACACCAATCGGACCACCTCATCCAAAGTGTTTTTGTAATACCTCATGTAGGATGTGTTGTATAGAGGTCTAATAAATATGGAGAACTCTTTTTGCATGGACACAAATCCAATATCCTCTGGGCAGCCCATTGTACTGCATGATTAGAATGTATTTTACTATTAGTATTGTTATTAAAGAAGAATATTTTGTCTCTCTACATTTTTGAGCGACTACATTAAACATCAATTATTTCATTCTCCTTGTTTGTTTTGGTGAAGTATCCAATTGATGTTCATAGGTACCACATTACTATAATCAGGGATATAATAATATCACAGTTTGTGCTACCCAATTGAGCTCTGATTCCCGATAGAGCTCTTTCCAGTCCCAGTCCCCAGATAGCGCTCAAAATCACGTTGCAGGCATGCTTAGCGTGTATGCAGAAACGCATATACACAGCAAAACAGGGTATTCCTGCCATGGGTGTAGGAGCCAAAGAAAATCTGGGGGGATACCGCATATAGTATATAAATACCACACAACTGCTTCTCTACACGTAAACATACACATTGAAAAATCTGGGGGATTTGTCCCCCTCGTCCCCTCCAGTTCCTACACCCATGATTCCTGTACATATATGTAATGGCAGCCCTCATGTAAAGACTTGAAGGTTCTGAAAAAAAGAAAATATCTTTATTAGAGTTTATGTGGTTATTACTTTATATATATACTGGATGTTTCATAATTGTAGTTATTGTGTATTAAATGAACCCTCCTTTTAGTGTATTGTATGACACACTATAATAACCAAACCCTGTGCATTACATAATATGGAGGTATGTGTTGTTTATCCTCTTTATAGTATGTTTTTTATGGTCCTTTAACATCTAGTGGTTGCTAAGAGGAAGTGAACCCACTTGACAGTGGTAGAGATTTCGTAGCAAAAGGCTATCCAGTTTTCGTCCAAAGGTCAAGGCTGGCGTAGCTTTCAGGGTTAAGGTTTAAGCATTAGGTTAGGGACAGACAAGGCTAAAATAAGAAACAAGTAGAGATCAGGGGCTGGAGCCAGAAAAAGAGTAATATGGGTCACTCCTCATCGACCAATCAATCAAGGCAGACAGAACATTTTACCAACATAATACAACCTCGGACAGAGTTTTTGTTCAGACTTGGATGCTAGTGTCTTGCATTCTTTAAAGTTTGCTTTCATGACAAAACTTAACAAATTGTTTGGTGCCCAAGCCTCGGTCACCCTGAGATGACACATGCATCCAACATTGTCGCTCATCACAAGGTGTTGACTCATAGCGTGCCAAAAAACATGCAACAGTTATGGAACTAGCATAATGCGGGATGACCAGGGATGTAGTTGTAATATACATTGCACCTACCCCAGCCACCAGATGTCTAGGTTTGAGTGAAAAGCACAAGTGGAAGCTCCAATCAGTGCAGAGGAGTGGGCATTTGAGGCAGGAACCCATAATTATTCCCTTGAGCAGTAACCTTTTCAGTCAACAATGTACCACAGAAATCCACTAGACAATTGAGAATCAAGGATGTGACTCACAAAATATTCAAGAAAAATAATTTACTAAGACATGAGCTAAAATAGAACAAGAACGACGTTACAGTTTTTAAACTATGGTTCAAGAAAGGAGACATTGTAGATATTTGAAATATGCATGATCGGTGCAAGTTGTAGGCTGAAACATCTTCTAGGTAACAATAAATTGTGCACCCAATTTGGCACTATTGGTAGATATGAAGGTGTAAACCAAACACAGCTAACAAAGGTGAAGCTAGGAGTTTGTTTTCTATGATGGCGCACTGCCTACCTTTCTTCAGAAAATGCCTGGGTGATGGAATCAGTCATTTAAAAAATTGTTAGTTATAGCTTTAGAAACCTATGAGACCATTGTTGCTTTTGCAAAATGTAGCATTGAAGATGTTCATTCCATATTCTGGTTAAACATTAAGCGGTTTGGTACATTGATGATAAGTTCAGCTGAGTGCCCAAGAGTTTAAAAATGGTTTTCCAAAACGTGCTTACAAACTGTGTGCTGGAAGTTAAATCACTGAATGTGAACATCTATTTGATCTGCCAACTCTGATACCCTGGGCAATTTTTTAAAGGGTATTTTTCATATTTTGGAAAAACTGCCTACAAAGATTATAGTCATACCCACAGTGACATACTCTCAAGTAGCCTTGATAATCTCCAGCCAGTAAAAGGTTTGGATAATAAATATTGTGTCATAGTGTCTTACGAATACTGGGATGAATGTTTCATGGTGCCACTCAAGCATCAATGTTCTTAATTGTCAGCTTTTGATCCTGAGGAGACTGAGAAATTCTTCGGAGTGAGAGAAGCAGTGATCCAAGAATGTGGAGTAGTGGGCTGACTCTGGTCAAGGTTGTAAAGTGAATCCAGGAAGTGACAGAATAGGACATCTCTTTTGATGTTCTTTACCCCTGGCCTGTAGGATATTAAGCTGAAACTTAAAAATAAGGCTCATATTGCTTGGAGTGTGTTCCAACAGCATGGGTGAGACTTAGGGCTGTGAAGCAAGCAGCCACTCTGGAATCTACTTGTGTGTAGACAGAGTTACCTTCCCAGGTCAAATCTGCTGGACAAATAATATGGTATGGGTCACTTGTGGCAGACTGTGGAGAGATAAGAAGAGGTTCCCTCTTGACCTCTAAGCTTTCTTGCTTCTCCATTGTGTGTTAAGGCAACTGCTAGTGAAGTGGTCTATATTGTCACAGTGGAGACAGAGGCCTACCACACGTCACCTTATTTCCTGGGTCAGTAAACCACAAAGCTCTATGGCAGCAGAAGAGAAAGATGGAATGAACAGAGACTGAAAGAGAGGTGCCAAGTGTACTAGATAGGTTGTTTTCAAGATATCCCTCTCAATCCTGTTCTGACATCCTCTCCTATGACTGTAGTCATTGTTAAAAGACCACTGTAGTTTGCCAACCTCTTCACATGCATATGAATTATGTAAAAATAACAACAATAAAAGCTATGTGAGACAGGAACATAAAACATTTTTTAGAGAAAATGGTATCTAGATAACTAATTTTTTTCATGAGAATTCCATCTTGGACATCTATAGTCGTAGTCAATTAGCTACTTTCAAATGCCTTGAACTCATTGGCTTTGGGTGTTTTTTTTATAAATGTTTATATGCAATCTATGGACTTAAGAATTCATTAGTGCCCATAAGTAATATTTGCAGAATATGTGGCAATATTAAGAGTGATTTTAAGTGTGTATAAATTTCCGAATTGGGCAATTGAATAGGGCCCCAAGTCTTTTTGTAGTTTGAGTGGAGGGGTTATACTGTGGTGCCATTAAGTTCTATTGTCAAAGGATTATTTAAAGAATACATTTTTAACATGTGAATATAGATTCTGTTTGAAACAACACTCCCATTCATCCAAGCTTTTTAATCTTTTTACAAAAAAAAGACGAAATGTCCATCAACATTAAACCAAATTGAATATAATAGTTAAAAATGAACGGCTTTAATTATTTTAAACTGTGTTAAAACATTTTGCACATTATCAAGTTATCCAAATCAGCCTCCTATGAATATTACACTTCAGTGGTCCCGTATCTTTTTAGGTAGCAAATAAAAAATGCCTAAGAAAATGCATAAAATAGTTTGTATATGCATAAAATAGAAAATGTTTAATAGATGTTGAAATGTTTGTTTTCCTTTTCAGTAGGGCTTATGACAGACGAGAATGGTGATGAAGGTATAGCAGCGGCCACTGGTGAGGTGAACTGTGTTTCTAAATTATATTTTCTATCTAAAGCTTTGCTTTACAGTTGTTTTCACATTTAATTTTAATGTTAATTATGGTGAAAATAAAAAATAGATCTAAAGGATCACTGTAAAAGTAAAAGTTATATATTGGTTGGGCATAGGCTATCATAAACAGCATGAAGGTCTTACTTTTAACTCTGAGTTTTTACCTCAAGCAGAGCTGCTTATTTCCTATCTGTGCCCATCAGAGAGTGTGGTGAGCTCTGCATGGAAGTGCTTCCTTACTGTGAGTTACGTGTGTGAATTCACACAGTTTAATGTTTATGTTGTTATGTTTTTCTGTCATATCTTTTTACATATATCACTGAGGAAGCCCTGTTAAAGGGGGAAACGCGTTTGATACTATATGTAAAGTGGACAGTACATACCAAGTCTTTTTTTTATTCTGTAGTGGACCCTTTTATTTTTATGGTACTGCTGTTTATATGCTGGTATCCATATAGGGAGATTTTATTCCTGAATACATTTCATTTCCAAATACTTTGGAGTTACTTAAGCAGTGTGTGTATACCTACACCATCATTTT
Source organism: Discoglossus pictus (assembly GCA_027410445.1). Lineage (NCBI taxonomy): Eukaryota > Metazoa > Chordata > Amphibia > Anura > Alytidae > Discoglossus > Discoglossus pictus. Next base: position 24,280,169 of record CM050175.1, read on the forward strand.
TAAAGAATGGTGGGCTAGCTGCTGTCTTTCTACATGCCCTCTTGCCCATGTGGATGAAATGTCAGTCTCTGTAGTGTGTCCATCAGTCACTACAAGAATACTCTATAAAGCAGTTGGAGGAGACTACCGTACCAAGCATATGCCAGAGGATTTGCTGTATATAGTACCAGGGAGTTCATTGGGAGGTCTATTTCATACCTAATATATTTGAGGTTGTAACACGTGAGTGGATTGATTTGATCTATTTTGGATCTGTCTGTGCATCATCTTATATTACACTAGGAGGAGGCGCGCTTTCTCTCTTCCTCCCTTCTTCTCATTTTTTGACCAGTGGTTTGGATACGGCTAGAACAGTGTTCATGGAAGAAGCTGCACCCCTCCAGTGATCCTATAAAAGTTTGCACTGTATTGCCTTCAGTAATTGCACGTATTACGTATATAAGTGTTGTGCATGAGAAGTTTGATTTACAATATGGGATATATACATTATCTTGAGAGTGTCTGTTATAGTGAACACTAGCGCTTCCACAAGTAACTCTGCACTGTAGCCAGTGTGGGGTTATATGTATTTATATCCTGCATAGAAGTGGACTGAAAAATGGCTAACCAGTTAGACTCTGGCTCAGACTGAGCATGCTCATTATAAGAGGGTGGAGCTATAATGGTTCATGCATGGTTACTGGGCAGGGCATATGAGGGAACTGCAAGCAAGCTGTTACCTTTTTTAGGTCACAGGGCAGAGCTAAATAAGTCACAGGAAAGTGGTAATGACATCATAGCCTAGCCTTCTTCCAAGCTCCATGATGATCCAGCCCCCAAGCAGAGCTGGCCATGCCTCCGGGCATGTAGAAAAGGTAGCTTGAGAAGAAAAAAGTATTAATTTTTATTTTTATTTTAAATTGCATACTGTTTTTAATAGTCTATGCCCAACAAAACAAACATATGAACTTTGCTTGTAAATGCACTACAGATGTCCTTTAACAGGAAAATCGCTTAAAATCACCATTTAAGGTATTATGGTAGATCTCTGCAGGTAGGTTCATCCTTAATTGGGTCTAGGAATTCAGTGGAATAGTCAGCTAGGGACTTGTAGCCCTATGCAAATTGGATATGTGGATAATTTTTCATGTACAATTGACACATAATTACCAACATATCGATCCAAATCAAGCAAAAATTCAGCTTTGTGTAAAGGCAGAGCTGAATAGTGTAACATGGCATATGTTGGCAAATTAGGGGTAGCTGTCATATTTAAATTTCCCTCTAAGCCATCCCAATCAGAGGTCCTGGTGCTTCAAGCAAGTTATTATAGTAAGCCCTTTTTGCCTCCCCAATCCAACATGTACTCCAGACCACCCGTAGAGGCATACAAATTTCTCTGAAAATGAATCAGTTGAGTCAAATCTCAGGCTTTATTTCTGATATCTGACACAACTAAGGTGTTAATAACATGCCCCCTAACACAATAATCAGCATACACATTTAAGCCCAGGGATCCCCAGAATTTCTCCATTTAAAGTGCATTAAATGGCACAACTCCGGCTTTTCATCCCTCCCAGAAGCTGAATAGAGGGTATTCTCTACTCCCATGCTTAGAGCTGAATCTCCGACATTCCCTGCCCCATCAATGAGTGGCAGAGCTAGAGAATATACTCACATGGTACTAGGGGTTACATTTTCAGTTCCATGGGATCTTTTGAGGAACCCCATGGCAAAGGGTTCAATTTTAGATGCCAATAGTTAATGACTAGAGTCATAGAGGTTCTTTAAAGACCTCTGTGGCATATTAGTCTTTTTAGGAGCCATAGGAGTCTTTACAGGACCCCCATTGGTGGAGGGTTAAATGTAGATGCCACAGAGGTCCTTACAGGACCTCTATGGCTTAAGGGTTAATAATAAGCACCATGGAGGTCCTATAAGGACCTCCATGGCATAAACCATTTTGATAGATGCCACTGCCGTCCTTGCAGGGTTAGATGCAATGAAGATTTTAAGTATTTGTTGGTTTAAGTTTATTAGTCTTCACTAATTATCCCCATATTGCAAATAGTGACCAGAAGACATGTTCCATATGGATGTTACAAGGCCAATTTCTTACAGAATTTCCTAAGGGGAGTGAGATACGCAAAGATATTGTGTAACAGAAAGGTACCGTATATCAGAAAGGTATATCTTAGGCGCTTTACCAATGGTGTCAAAGTGAGAATAAGAGAAGAGAAGGAATTGGTCCAGTTTATCAAATTCATCTTAGGTGATAAGGAAGAGCTTTACTGTGATCAGGATGCAAAAGACATCCTTATACCAATGTATTCATATTGGTACATGTAAATTCATACACAAGGACCATGACAAAGACCCTGAAACTAATTCAACTAACGTGGACTGTTATATTTGTCCTGCAGGATCCATATCAAGTGAAAAATGTATTCTCCCAACTGATTGTACAATGTTATGTTTTGATAAATGTATACCCTATTCGGTTGAGCAAATAAAGTGTGTGTTCGGTTTGGATTCTTTCTGATATTGTGTCCTGCTACTTTACTACCTTATTACATGTGTTACTCTCTTGTGGGTCCTTTGTGGTACCTTTTTACAGTGCTACTAAACAGTTGTAAATAAGAGTCTGGTAAACTGCCCACTTTAGTCTGAAGTTTCTGTGTGTATAACTGATTAATGCTTCCAGATTCAGAAGCTACAGTCAAAATCAATTTGTTATGCATTTACCCTCCAACATATTTCAAACAACTAAAACATTGCTATTAACATAGTAGGACTCTTTGTGAAGCCAGTTCTACTCATAAATTATTTACAGGAATTATTCTAGTCAACTTTGTAGGATTGAGTTTTGAAGTAAATTATTTTAGACGTAGTTGGCTATATATCAATGTGTGCTGATGGATGAAGCTAAATACCTCCAAGATTGTTATTCACTCTTTTTCAATGCTCCATTTCTGGGCCAGATATGGTGAGATACTATTGGTTATGTGGTGGGGGACATCGACACATATTTCCCCTGAGTGTGATTCTTTTTTTTTTTTTTTTTGTTTATTAATTTTTTTTTTTATTGAAGACATATTTGGGAAATAACAAGATATGAAACAAAAGGTGTACATCTTTTTTCAAACACATATATTATTAGCAATCACTTTACAGTCCTTTGAAGAGGAAACATGAACACTTATACTGGTATAATAGATTGTTAAGTAATGCTAAGTTTTACTTTTACATTCCTTCTCTTTTTTTTCTTTCTCAAATAAAGGCGAAACGTGTCAATATGTTTCTTATTTTCATTTTACCTCTTTTTTCCCATTTGTTGATATTTACTTATTAGTTATAATATTAACTTGAACGTAACAGATAAAGGGAGAACGAATAAGGTGTAAAGAAAGGAAAAAACTAAATGGGGGGAAAGGGGTTGGGTTAAAGGGGGAATCAAGTCTGGCAAACTTACCATCCATTCCTTCTATGTGAATCATTCAAGATTTCTGTCCTCCCGGGTCCCTCCAGCCTCCGCTCCCCACCACCAACCACAGTCCAAAGTCAAGTATGTGCCTGCTAAATTGGGATGCTATGCAGAGAGTTAAGCCAGGGTGTCTTTCTTGAGAAAAAGGGGGAATGTATCCTATAGGATATGAGACAGCTTTTCATTGATGATTATGTAGTTAATTTTGAGGATGACTTCTCTGGGCTTTTTCCAGTTTTTAGCCACCTGTTTTTTGACAGCTAAGGCACAATATTGGAAGATTTTATTTTGATTTGTGTTTAGATTGGCTGCATGGGTACCTAGGAGGCATGTCTCCCTTGTGGATCAATATGTTTATTAATTGAGAGAATAATTGAGTCGACTTCCCCCACAATTCCTAGGATTTGGAACATGTGTGTGATTCTTAAAAGGATATGTCTACATTTATTATTGCATCTTCATGTTTTGATAGAGCATGTTCAGGCAAGAAACACCGGGAGGGGGGTGTTTTCAATTGGCATCGGAGAATGACATCTGCCACGTTTGAATGGTTTTCCATAAATATAAGCCCTGCCCCGTGATGACTGAAGACCTTGAAGAAATTGTGGCATTCCAATTTCCACCCAAAATAGCGTGTGTAGGGTGTGGGGTGCCCAGGCACACAAATCACTAGGGGATAAGTATCAGTTAGTTCCACTTTTAATCCCCTCACTCCCTGCATAGTTATGCAGCAGCTGTGAAGCAAATAAACAGCTTATCATCATGTTAGACTTGGCTTTCTGGTTGGCTGAAAGGATATCTCCAAAATGTATCTCATGGTCACAAAGGCTATTGATAGGATATCCAAAAATATTAGAAGGTCAGTGTCAACAAACTGATAGCATAGCCTGTTTACAGCAAGATCCATGGGATTCCCCAGTAACTGGCAATGATTTAATTCAAGCTGAAATAGATGAGAGAGCACTAAGTATAAGACATTATGAGATAAATTGAAATACATTGAGCAGTTAGAAGTTTGAAAATCATATTTTAAATTAAAGTAAAAATCCTGAGCACATCTCAGTAAGCCAGGTCTATAACATTATTCATGGTTGGATAAAACCTTGGCAAGGGTGATAACATTAATTAGTTATTTTATTATTAGCTGTTTGAGCAAGGAAAAGGGTAATAATACAACAGCACAGTGCTTTGTTATCACTCCCCAAAGCATTATCCCTCACTGCTAATTTAAAATATTTAAAATATTGAGCCGCAGGAGGAGGAAGTACTTGCCAATATATAATGATTAGTCTATATGCATCATGAAATTCTGCCAAAGTCATGAAATCCTGCTCTCTTTGTGTTGTTGATGTTAATTTTCATTACCTTTTTTTTTTTTCTTGAAAACAATAAACTCTGGTTGCAATACCACCAAAACCAGGCCTTTTCATTTTGGAAACGGATATTTTATTAGGAGACTTCAAATAAGGGGTCAAGTTGGATGTTACACATTCCGTATTGCGGCAAGTTTTCCGTCATACACCCAAGTGATATTTTAAGATTATTACAAAATGTCATAAAAATGTATTTGTCATGAAATACAAGTTATTTCTGAATGCCTATTATCCATCATTTATAACATGCCACCATAGAGCCCTATTCAATTGCAAGTAATTACCTGTAACCTGACATTTTGGCTGCGGGTTAATTTTTTTAGAAACATTTAGATGTATTCAATTGCCTCTAACTCGCAACTGCCCTCGCACAGTCTCCACACACAAGTCATGCATACCCCAGAACATATGATCTGACAATATTCAAGCAAGCCAGTAATTTACTTCTTAAACACTCACAAATCTAGACTGTCATCATGATATTGGTAAAACATGGCATTTATACTGCAATTAATTCATGTTTAGAAGTAATATATGTGATCAGACTCGCAATCCAGCAATGTAGAAATATATGAAAATCATTAAAGCAACTTTTCTAGTCCATGCAGGTTCCATATGTGTTAACCCCTTGATTCTCGAGATTGATATAACATGGAAATAAAAGTAAAAAAATTAAAATGTTTTTACAGATTTACGAGCTTAAGACTGTTGTGCAATTAATTCTAATGCCTTTTGTTGCTTTGCCCGGAATTTTAAAGTACAGTAGTGTGTGTTTATTTGCTGTTGCAGATATATACGAACAGGTGTTTAACCCACTTGTGAGTCCTATCTAGTACTCATATATTTTGATCCAGTTGCGATTTACAGGTTAGAAGGCAATTGCAGGCTACACAAATGTTTGGAATTGAATATCGATTTTGCATCTTTAGCACTGGTATCATAAAAATAAGAGGAATGTGTCTTTTTAACCAGATGACCTCCCAAAATGTTGTAACATTAGCATTATAAACGAGGTAGAAATGCATGATCTCTTCGTGTAAAAGACTAACTCCGAGTATAAGGGGCATTGTTTGATAGTAGTTTTACACAAGACACAACTAAAATCCTTATACACTCTGCCATCATCTCTCGACTAGACTACTGCAACTCGCTTCTTGTTGGCCTACCCGCCAGCCGACTGTCTCCACTTCAATCCATTATGAATGCCTCTGCTAGACTCATCTTCCGTTCACAACGTTCAGTGTCGGAATCACCTCTCTGTCAATCACTCCACTGGCTTCCCTTAGCCTCAAGAGTACAATTTTAAATCATGACCCTAACTTACAAAGCCCTCAACAATAATGCTCCCCCTTACATCTCTGCTCTCATCTCCAAATACTCCCCCACCCGCCCTCTTCGTTCTACTAATGACCTTCTTCTTTCTACAACTCTTGTCACCTTCTCTCACTCCCGCCTCCAGGACTTTTCTCGTGCTGCCCCTAGTCTCTGGAACTCCTTGCCTCGCTCCACCAGATTATCCTCTTGCCTCAACACATTTAAAACCTCACTTAAAACACATCTCTTTAAAGAAGCATATCACCTTCCACCCTAACACACTTATCACCTCTCTCTCCCTATTTTACCACGCACTATACCTTAGATTGTAAGTCTGCGAGTTTCTATCCTAAGTACTTTGGGAATTCACCATGGATATTGGATTCCTAGCTCAAAGACAGGGCCGTCCTTCCTTTGTTATATGTTAATCTGTATTTATCATTGTCTGAACCTAATTTATGAACAGCTCTACGGAATATGTTGGCGCGTTATAAATAAACTACAATAATAATAATAATAATAGTAAGTTACTCCTAAGGTGCAGAAGACCACTAATTGTTTCTTGGTTAAAACAAGAATATGGTGTTTTCCAGCTTGACCATTTTTGTCATTATACACACTACCTTTCTTCACATTGGCAACTCATATTGGTAAATTACGGCATGTCATTTTAATCTTGATGACATCAGAGAGACCATGTCAAAAGGCAAAGAACAGAGCTCAGTCTTGAAAGGCTGATTTCATGTTCAACGTGAGAAATGCAGTGGCATGATCAGCTAAGATACAGTTGCCTTAAAGTACCACTGAAGTGTCCTAACAAGAATAGTTGGTTTAATTAGGCACAGATCATTAATTCAATTCCTATTCAATCAATAACTTGGAGCAAGGTGTAGTGTTTTTGGATTTTGCCATGTCTTTTGATGCAGTGCCACATGGGATAATGGAATTGCAGTAAATATATGCGCATAGACAGAAAACTGGCTAAAAGACGGTGAACAAAGATTTATTGTAAATGGAACATACTCAGATTGGATTTATGTGGTAAATTGAGTTCCTCAGGGTTCAGTATTAGGTCTTCCACTTTATAATGTATTTCTTAATGATTTAGAAGTAGGATTGGAAAGTAACATCGCCATATTTGCTGATAACACTAAGTTGTGCAAGGTAATTAAATAAGAAAATTATGTACTTTCACTGCAAAAGGACTTACATAAATTAGAAGAATGAGCCGCTCAATGGCAGATGAGATTTAATACAAATAAATACAGTTTTGCATTTCGGAAGGAAAAATAATCATGCAATGTATATTCTAAATGGAATAAATCTAGGAGTATCAGCGTTTTGGAATTGAGGAGTGCTTGCGGACAACCACCTATATAACAGTTCTCAATGCCAAGCGCCATCTGCAAAGGCAAGTAAAATATTAGGTATATAGAAGCAAGAGGAGCAAATATAATTATTCCACTATATACTGTAAATCCCTAGTCCTCCCTGATTTTAAATATGAGATACTTGGAGGGGCTAAGCTATGAGGAGAGAGTAACCAAGTTAAACTTATTATTTCTAGAAAAAAGGCATTTAAGATGGGTGTCACAATCTGCTACTTCAATTGGACTTGGCAAGAACCTGTTTCAAACCTATCAAGCAGAATCATGCAGTCCTTTTACACCTCTGATTGCAGAAGATGGACCAAACACCAGTACCACGCCCAGGAACTGGCTTCCACAGACCAGGATATCAGGAAATCCATATAATCCCTTAGAATTAGGATTAATACACAGAATGACACTCACACCTATTTTATGTAAGTCCATACACAACTGTGATACCTTTATTAATTGTCACATTTTATACAATTTTCTGGCACACCAATTACAGTAAACACCACCCTTAAGGAACATAGAAGAGGGACAAATTAACAATAGGCTGCCCCCTGCTTACTTGGAAACCCTGTACATCTGATGAGCTCAGGCCCTTAAACTTATCCTGGTGATTATAACTAACTATAACCATTTGCATCTGTTGAGCTCAGGTCCTTAAACTTACCCTGGTGATTATATTAACTATAACCATTTGCTGTAAACACTCAGATAATCTATTTTATCTGCCCAAGAACCCCTGTGTTTGTTTATTTAGGTGGGGCTAGGTGAGTCCTCTCCAGGTAACAACACTGTAATGTAATAGGCTGCCCCTGCTTACTAGGAAACCCTGTGCATCTGATGAGCTCAGGCCCTTCAATTTATCCTGGTGATTATATTACCTATAACCATTTGCTGTAAACACTCAGATTATCTGTTTTATCTGCCCAAGACCCCAGTGTTTAGTTTATTTAGGTGGGGCTTGGTGAGTCATCACCAGATGACCACACTGTAACATAATCAACATACCGTATATACTCAAGTATCAGCCGAGTTTTTCAGCCCTTTTTTTAAGGCTGAAAAAGGCCCCCTTGGCTTATACTCGAGTCACCCTGTGTCTCTTTCCCCCCTGTGTCTCTTCCCCCCCTCGCCCTCCCCTGTGTCTCTTTCCACCCTCTTCCTCATGTCTCTTTCCCTACCCCTCCCTTATCATCCTCCTCATCCTCCCTCCTCAACCCCCCTCCTCAACCCCCTCGCTCATCCCCAACCCCCCTCCTCAACTCCCCTCCTCACTTTACCCCTCTCTAATTACCTCCCTCTCTCCCTTTCCCCTCACTTACCTTCCATCAGCTGCTCCTCCGCTCCGCATATGCTACTGACGTGATGTCACATGCGCGTCACGTCATTAGCATTGGCCGGGTCCCGACACAGCCGGAAGACGCATGGAGTAGCGGAGGAGCAGCTGATGGAAGGTAAGTGCGAGCCTCTGGGTTGGTGTATTTCTGGTTGTCAGAGCCCCTTTGGCGCTGATTGCAAGGTCTATGCTTATCGCCTTTTGGCGCTTATTGCGAGGCTCTCCCCTAGAGTAGTTTTGCTCCTCTGAGCTCTCTGCTCCTTTGGCGTTTATTGCGATACTATTGTGTGGTGTTTTGTAATTTTTTATGTATACGTATTTTTGTAATTATAATTAACTAGCGACTTGCCTGTCAAAAAATGAAGGCAATGTGATGTATATGTTTGTAAAGTTGTTTAGTTATTAATATACATATTTGACACTTGTAAGTATTGTGATATGAAACGTGTATTTTTGTAAAATGTTGAGGTAATGGTTTTTTAACATGCAATTTGTATCTGAAGAATTGTTAACTTCAATATACATTGAATCCAGAGGAAAGCAAAGAGTAGAAACCCTTGTCCAAACGTACACAATTTTACCATGAAGTTTGAAATATATGTAAGTAATAAACTTGAAAGTATATTTTTTGAAACTTGAACTTTTTTATCTATGTAACATTTGAACTTGACAAAACATTTGTCGAATTTGGAACATTATAAACACTAACATAGTGAATACATTTTTTAACATAATTTTGTATTAAAAGTATTAACAGTTGAATGTAAAAACAGTTGCACTTTAAAACTAATCATTATTGTAAAGTTGAGGTAATGGTTTTTTAACATGCAATTTGTATTTGAAGAATTGTTAACTTTAATGTACATTTAATCCAGAGTAAGACAAACATTATAAAAACCCTCCTTTAAACGTACCCAATTTTAACATGAAGTTTGTAATATGTTTAAGTCAGAAACTTGACATAATATTTTTTTAAACTTGAAGTTTGTTATGTGTGTAACTAAGAAACTTGAAAAAACATTTTTACAACTTGGAACATTAGAAACAGTAACATAGTGAATTAATATTTAAACATAATTTTGTATTAAAAGTATTAACATTTGAATGTAAAAAGAGTTGAACTTTAAAGTAATCAGTATTAACATGCAATTTATATCAGTATAATTGTTAACTTCAATATACATTAAATGCAGAGGAAGGCATACAGTAAAAACTCTCCTTAAAACATACCCAATGAAATTAATTCCTTCCTGACCCCATGAACTGGCGATAAACATTAATCCAGGGAGTAATCTTAAGATAACAGACAATATTTACATTGTGACTTAAAACGTGGTTGAGCTCTTAACATGAACTTTGTAATATGTTGAAGTAAAGAACTTGAAAATATTGTTTTCAAACTTGTAACATTAGAAACAGTAACATAGTTAATTAACATTTTAACACAATTTGTCTAAAAAATGCAAGGCAAGTATTTTGTGAGGCGAATCATCCATAAACAGTACTTCCATTAATTATGACTGAATTAAACAACAAATTGTTTTGTATTTTTGAATGCTTTTAAAATTGTTTTGCATGGGTTTAATTTCTATACTGAAAAGTTATAGTACTTCATAGTAGGCAATGTTTTTAGTAAAAATACGTCCATCTTCTAATAAATCACCTTGACTTTCATTCTTTTCAATGTAAACTTTAATAGCCTGTGGATTTTTGCACCGTGACAATGCAACGTACAATTGACCATGTGCAAATACTGGTTCTTCCAAGAAAATACCCACAGATTTGAACGTTTGACCTTGTGATTTATTAATGGTCATGGCAAATGCCATAATAATGAGAAATTGTCTTCTTTGAAGTATAAAAGGGAGACTACTTTCACTTGGTGCTAAATCTATTCTTGGTATGAAAACTCTCTCTCCTTTATGGGTACCAGTTAAAATTTCAGCATCTATAAAATGGTCCTTTAATTGTTGAACAATTAATCTTGTCCCATTGCATAGGCCTTTTTTGGGGTTCATATTTCGCAGTAACATGATAATTGCACCTTTCTTTAGCTGCAAAATATGTGGTGGCATTCCAGATGGAGTTAGTGAGTTAATGAATTTAGTAGAAAAGTTAGCCTGACTTTCATTGTCATCAGCAAGTACAGAATCAGCACTGTGATAATTTCTTTGTGGTGCATTAATTTTTTTAAAGATTTCATTATTGAGGATTAATGCATCCTTATTTTTACACGTTAGTATGACTTGATTGGCAAGCTTGGAATATTCCTGGTTATTTATGCTACCTTCAAATATAGCCGATATAATATCTTGGTGACAAATCATATGAGGTGGGATCTCTACAGTGACGTCCGGTAAATGTGATATTTTTTCTGTTCTGCCTTCTCCAATTTTAATAAGCCAATCATTGAAATCAGTTTGGCCTTCTGATCTAATATTTTGTTGCAGTTGAAGATGGGTAAAATGTTTTCACAGTGTGCTTGACTTGATACAGGTTTCGATACTGTCAGTTCGATTTCCATGTACAACGACAGGTAATGTTTGTCTAAAATCGCCACCTAACAACATTACCTTTCCACCAAATGGAAAAGTATTATCCATGACTTCACAAAGCAAACGGTCAATACATTGGAGGGCATAGCATGACATCATTGTGGCCTCATCTATTATAATTAATTTACATTTGTTCAATTTCTTTGCTTGTAATGATGTCATGCGAATATCTGACACAGAAGTTTCTAAAATAGGCACTGGCAGTTTAAATCCACTATGAACAGTTCTTCCACCTTCTAACAAAAGTGCAGCAATTCCAGTAGTGGCAAACGCCATTGCTATTTGACCTTGTGCTCGTACTGAACTCATTAATAAATTATATACATATGTTTTTCCTGATCCGCCAGGTCCATCAAGATAGAAATAACGCTCTGTCACCATGTTATCATCTATTGCATTTTTAATGGCATTAAATGCTTGCAATTGTAATGTATTTAAAGTTGCAAGTCTTTCTTCTGTTCTTTCTGCTTGTAGTTGAATGTCATAGTCTTTAAAGTTTATGTCATCTATAAGACCTGTATCAGGCAAATTAAAACTTGCACAACTTAATCCATGAGTTTAAAATACTTCTTGGATTTCCATTAACGCTTTTAAGTGTGCAATAGGTTCATTGTATCGTCTCATAAAGTCTTCAGCCATATTACTTTTAAATCTCTCCCACTAAGCTAATGCATTTGGAGCATTTGAGAAGATACAAATAAATGCAAATTGTTCTCTCATCTGCCGTGGCATTTGACATTGTACTGCTTCTTCTAAACATCTTACCCACTCTGTATCATCAGCGAGTAAGTTTCTATGTCTTGCAGCTAAATGGAAGGATTCATATACAATGTCATTAACAGTTCTTAAGTGTTCAAAACTTTGTGCTCCAGGAACATTTAAAAGTAATATCCGTAAGCAAAAATGTTCAACATCTCTTGGACTGACCGTGTAAATTCTTGGGATGATTTTATTTCCTCTGCTTTTTCTGGGTCTCCATAATCCATTCATAAAAACATAGTGATATGGAATTTCAATATATAAGAATTGTGTTGCTTGTGAATCTGTGGAATTTAATTCAAACCATGCAGTTAGTGTAGTGTGACGATCTTCACTTTGGGCCAATGCATTAATTTCATTTCCAGCATGGAAATACACTAAATGTCTTTGTGGCAAATGTACTGCTAATCTATATACTGCATGTGATCTATCATGCATTTCAAATTTTAAAAGTCGCCACATAGCTTCTGGCGCACTGACATAGCGAACATCTACATGAGATGCAAGTTCATCATGTACTAACTCACTACATTCAGGGTTGTACTTCATGAGTAAATGGGGATTGTAGGGTACTACAAATCTATTGTCAACTTTTTTTCCACGAATAATGGCACTATCTCCTTTTCTTCTTTTATAAAGTGGATAGCCATCACAATTGGCATAGGTTTTGTCTCTATAATCTTTTGGAAATTCTTTTAAACATTTATTATTTTCCATACATGGTGATTGTGGATTAAGCTCATATAGTCTACCATATAGTTCTGGATCTGGTAGTTCAGCAACAATGACTGCATCCACTTTGTCAGAAGTATCTAATTTATCTTTTTCTTGAAGTATTATCAGAAGATGTGCATGTGGAAGTCCTCTTTTTTTAAATTCAATGGTATATACATAAGCAAGACATTTGCCAAATAACTGACTGATAGTGATGTCATGTATTAATTCATTTAATTTAATCTTAAAAACTCTGGCTACTAAATCTGGTCTATTGGAAGCACTTTGTCCAAGAAGTAAATTTTGTGTAATTTCTGGCCATTGTGGATTACATGTAAATGTCAGAAATAAATCGGGTTTGCCAAATTTGGTGACAATAGCCATAGCATCATTGTATCTTTCTCTCATATTTCGAGGAGATCCTTGAAAGGAAGATGGTAAAATGATGGCTTTGCCAGCTGTCATGTCTCTGCTTGTAGCCACGTCAGCAACATAGTCCATTAGTCCCAAATATTGTTCTACACGTAGTTTATCTTGTTGATATTTCATAAAGTTTAAATTATTGGCCTCAACTTGCAAATAGGAATCAATAATCCATTGTTGTGTTAGTTTTCCACCACATAAAATTGAATTAAATGTATTTCGAATGGCAATTTGAGCTACTTTAAATTCAAGCATAGAAACATTATTTCGGATTCTGGCTTTAGCATTTGGGTAACTTGGAAGTGTTAATTTTGGTTGTCAACCTGCCTCTCCGTGTGGTAAAAAAATTGGATATGTCATTGGATCTAAATTTGGACTTAAGATATTCATATTAATGAATAATTGCTCCTCATTTCTGGGATATATTCTAATGTCTCTTTGAAATGGTGGTTCTCCTTCATCATTTTGAAACACCATTGCAACTTCATTTGTTGTAGGCAAGTTATAACGACGTTTATCAGTATGTCTGTCTCTTTTAAGCACCATATTAACCTTTGGCATTGGTAATTGATGTCTTTGTGCATGAAGTAGTTGTTCATTTTCTACTTCTGCCATTTTTTTATAAGCTTTACTGTAGGGGTTATTGGCCATAATGTTATTTAGCTCTATGAAAACACTGGGTAAGCATTTTTTATTTTCTTCCATCTGCATATGTTGGTCAACAGATTCCATTGTATCTAGGACATATAGTTGAATTTTCTTTGCTCTCCTTCCTGTGGATGTAAATGGGAAGTCCGATGATAAATTTGTCCTTGGACTTTAAAACAGTAAGGACCGTGTCCTGGTACATTAGCAGCTAATGTTGCCCCCATAGATGCAAAGGATATGGCACTATTGTAGGATCTTATGTTTGTCTTAAATTTTTTGTAGTTTGGAAAAGTAGGTTCAGTCATAATGTTTTGTAAATAGATTGGAAATTCTTTTCTTTGTGGAAGTTTGAACTTGCCTTTTTGACAGCAACTAATGAATTGGCCATCTCTGGGTCTCTCCTGTTTAAAATAATAAGCTTCACAAAACTGACATTGAGTAGTCATGTCCCCACAACTATGAACCTCTACTGCTAAAGACTTGAGTAAAGGACAATTTGCAAAGCATATAGCAGTTTGACTTTCATATTCATCAGGTGAAATGTCATGTAATGTTTCAACAACAGGTTCTAAATGCTTCGTTTTTTTCGTGGCTTTTCTTGGTATATGTTGTCCTGGTTTTGGTGAAATGTCATGTAAGGTTTCAGGAACAGGTTGTAAATGTTTTGTTTTTTTTGTTGCTTTTTTTGGTATGTCTTTAATTTTGTCTGGTAAAATGTCATCTGATGTTTGAGGAATAGGTTGTAAATGCTTTATTTGCTTGGTAGTTTTTTTGGCGTATCTTTCATTTTTTGCAGCTGATAGTCTTTTGTTTGCAAGTCTTTTGCTTCTGCTGGTCGGCCCATCTCTCTTGTCTTTCTCTAGTTTGACGTCTTTTCTTCTCTTGTTTGCTCTCGTTAGTAGCCATGTTAATCTGTAAAGCCAAAAAATAAAATGTAATTGGGTATATTGAAATTTGGAATTACTGTTAAACATTATTGTCCATAATAGAGAAATAAGAGGTAAATCATTAATGTATCAGTTATATTTTCTTAAAAGTTATAGGGCCTGGCCTCATTGAATAGCAATTTGAGCAATTCAATAGTGCTGTAAATAAGCAGCTAACATATTTTTTTGAAAGAAGTTTTTAGTTATTGAAAACCTTGTTTGTTGATAGATGTTTACCAACTAAAAACTTATTTCCCCAAAAAACAGTGATGTGGTTATTTACACATGTATTGAATTGTGCAAATTGCAATTGAATAAGGGACATAGTTATTGCTTGTTCTTTTTTTTTTTTTCTGTTGACACGGATGCAGATGAAACGTGTTTATTTAGTTTTCTCCTTTTGTACTTATTATACTGTACCTTGGTTGAAGTGTGATTTCAATCAGAATGTTTGTTGGTCCTCTGTTGAAATTCTTTGTCCGATGGTCTGGTCCTCTGTTAAAAGTCCTCGTCCAATGGTGTGGTCCTCTGTTGAAAGTCCTGGTCCGATGGTCTGGTCCTCTGGTGATAGTCCTCGTCCGATGGTGTGGTCCTCTGTTAAAAGTCCTCGTCCGATTGTCTGGTCCTGTGTTGAAAGTCCTCGTCCAATTGTCTTCACGCAGTATCTGTTGTAAAAGAAAAATGAAAATGTTCTTTGAGTTAAATGTCTTTGAAATAAAGCAAAAATGTCCTAATTTTGGTGTATTGTATCTGTTAGGGTGAATTTTTGCTATGTGTTTGTGTGACTTTTTCTACAATCCTGTTTTGTGGCTACCACTTTTGGTATGTTTATTTAGCCTTCTTTGTAAGGCTTATAGGTTGTTAAACATTAAAGAAGAATATGAATTTCGTTTGCTATGTGTTTGTGTGAGTTTTGGTACAATCCTCTTTTGTGCGCACCACTTTTGGTATGCTTATTTAGGCTTCTTTGTAAGGCTTATAGGTTGTTAAACATTAAAGAAGAATATTAATTTATATTGGCGGCCATTAAACATATAAAGTTCATTTCTTTTTTGTACTTTATACTTTACCTTGATTGAAGTGTCGAATGACAGTCCCATCCTGCCAATCTTAATCTGCCGGTCTTCTTGTAGTGTCTGTTTGAAAAAGAAAAAGAAATGGTTATTGTATATTTCTTCTTTTTGATTTAGCAAAGTATGGTCTTTTTCAGCATGTAATGTATTTTTCTATCTTACCTCTTGTTCTTTCTTGGAGTTGTTTAAAAGGGATTGTAGTTCACAGTGCACGGTGCAAATTCTTGAGTGACGCTGTTGATGCAGTCTGTTTGAATAGTAAAAAAAAGGAGAAAGATTGATGTTTAGGTTATATATTGAATTACAATAAATATACTTCTGTAATTACTTTCAAATAACATTACTTAGTTTTTGGGGCTACACACCTAAATGTGCGTGTCACATATCACTATACATGATACACATATATGTGCGTGTCACATATCAGTATACATCAATCAGATTTTAATAGTTACTTTTTTTTTTTACTGTCATTTAAATATAGTTGTTTAATTAGTTTTGATTAGTTGTTTAATTAGTTTGTATTAAGATTAGTTATTTGCAGGGGCTATACACAGAAATGTGCGTGTGACATGTCACTATACATGAACCACATTTTCATAGTTACATTTTTTTTTTTTTTTTGCGTGTCACATATCACTATACTGTACATGAATCATATTTTAATAGTTAAATGAACATAATTTTCTTTTGGGCCTACACACATAAATGTGTGTGTGACATATGACTATACATGATACACATATATGTGCGTGTCACATATCACTATACATGAATTCTATTTTAATATTCAATTATTTATTTTTTGTAATGTCATTTAAAGATTAGTTTGTTGCAGGGGCTATACACATAAATGTGCGTGCCACATGTCAGTATACATAAGTCACATTTTCATACATAAAATAATTTTGTTTTTGTCCTGTCTTGATAATAAAATGTAATATATTATATCTTACCTCTCAGTTGTAATTTTCACAGTGTAAAGTAGGAAATTAGGAAACAATTCTGTTCTCAAGTAACAGCAGCAGTTAACTATGAAGTCACTCCGTTCATCACCTGAGTAGAAATGTAGAATTTTGTGTAAAGTAGGCAGTATTTATAAACTTGTAGAATTTTCTGGAAACTCAGACCGTTAGAACGCAATACGCATGCACTATTTGCGTTCCAGCTTACAATACAATTTGAGTCCAGTCCACCATTTTGTGCGTAGTAGTGGTCAAAATGGTGTTTAACATCAGTGTGGTACGTTCCGCATAGTATGAATTTCATTCTTGCAAATCAGTGTAGTATAGTTACGTCTGTAGCCTCGTTTTCGTTTTGTTCGGTGGCCATTTTTTCTCTCGCTTAGGAGATTTTTGCCACTTTAAACTCTTTTTTTTGGACTTAAACGGACATGTAAGTTAACTTTTGGAGGTGCCGGATGCCCCCCTTGCTGTAAGTAAGCTTTTTATGTGTTCGTTGTGTTTATTTCTTGTGTTTGTGATGTTTTGATGCGCAGCATTTGGAATGGGTCGTTTCGCGGCCGTATTTTGTTGTGATGCGGCCGTATTTTTTTGCGATGCGGCCGTATTTTTTTGCGAGAGACGCAGTTGGCTTTTACGTGTACGACGCAGTGTATTTTTTTCTAAGTCGTGCGTATGTGTGTTAACGGCGTGTGAGGCGCCTTTTGAGTTTTTTTTTTTTAAGTCTTGCGTGTGTGTGTGTGTGTCTAAGCGGGTGTGAGGCGCCTTTGAGGGTTTTTTTTGTTAAAAAGTCGTGTGTGTGTGTGTTAACACAGCCGACGTTGGAGCCTCCACCTCCGCAAATGCGGACCCTCGCTTCGTGAGGATCCGCATTTGCAGGGACGTTACGTTGGGTTTTTGTTGGCTGGGAGGTTGGGGTTTTTTTGTTAAGAATTCGTGTGTGTGGTGTGTTTGTGTTAACACAGCCGACGTTGAGCCTCCACCTCCGCAAATGCGGACCCTCGCTTCGTGAGGATCCGCATTTGCGGGGACGTTGGGATGCTCCACCACCGCAAATGCGGCCCCACGCTTCGCGAGGACCCGCATTTGCGGGGAACTGCGTCGCGAGGGACGCAGTTCTTGCGCGTTAGCAACAACTCGCATGCTCACAACTATATATGTGATTAATTAGTGAACTGATAAATGAATATACTTTATAATGAATATATGCAGCAACCAATATGCTGTTTTGATATTCCTGCAGCATACACTGTAGATTTGCAGTGTTGGTGAGCTCAGGTGTAAGTTTCAGCAATGTGGGCAGTGTAAATAGGCTGCGTACGCGTGGGGAAACCATTTGTGTAGCTGTGTAGTTCCGCATTTTGTAAGTTAGTGTTGTAAAATGGCGGCGATTGTATATGTGGTAAGCGGGTGTGGCTGATTTTGCATCCTTCCTGTATTTTTGTATTATGTATTTCTTCCTGTGTATTTTGTACGGGGTTGAGTAAAAGTTGTATGTGCCTGGCGGTGTTTTGCGGATTTAGGGGTCTTGTACCTTGTTTTCGTTTTTTTTTTTACTGCCATTTTTTCGCATAGGGGATTTTCGAGTGCCTAAACTCTTGAAATTGGACTTAAATTGATGTGTAACATCACTTCCAGACATCCTAGGTGTCCCCCCTTGCTGTGTGTGATGTTTTTATTTTATTTTTGTTTGTATTTTCTGTGTTTTTCATGTTTTTCGGTGTGCGCAGTTCGGCCGTTAAGTTCGTATTTTTTTGTGGCTCGTATTTTTTTTCTCTAAGTTGCGGTTTCTTTTTGTAAGTGTTACGGGCCATATTTTTTTTTTACGGCGCTCATCTCCATCGCAAGGAGCGCCACAACTGCGGCCCTGGCTACGCAACAGATTTTGGCAAGCCTGCGCTGCTGAGAACTATGTATGTGATAACCATTTGCTGTAAACACTAAGACTATCTGTTTTATCTGCCCAAGACCTCCTGTGTTTGTTTAAAATGGTTGTGACAGCAGATTCAATGGATAACTTTAAAAAGGGGTTGGATATAATTTTCAGTAAAAAGGGCATACAGAGTTATGTAGGATAACTAGAAAAGGAGAGGTATTGATACAGGGAGTGATCTGATTGCCAGAATCTTTGGGTCAGTAAAGATTTTTTGTTTTTCCTTTATGAGACAACTAGCAATGTTTCAATGGTGTTGTTTGCCTTCCTCTGGATCAATTAATAATTAACAGTTAATCCACATATTACAAGAATCACTAAGAAGGTTCTAAGAAGGTTTCTAAAAATGTCTATTTTACTATGTTACTATGTAATAATACTTAGTATTAAATTAAATTTCAAGGATTGCAGTGTCAGCCTCCGTGTGAAATCGTTGAACTCACCCGGATAAGGTCATCAAGTGGAGAAGAAGGGTTTTGCTGAGAGAGAGGTCTAAAAGGGTTTTAAGAAAAAAAACATGGTAAGAGCATAAACAACTGCTGCAAAAGCTTATTGCCAATGAGAACCACTTTAACAAAGCACAATTCCTACCAATGGACAGCTCTGTGTTGAGATAACATTGCGCTTGAAAAATGTATCACTGCCTGCTATACAAAGCCACCTGCTCGCATTAACCTTGTAACGGGTGGAGGTCTGATACTGATCTTTTAAAGTATTTTAATTTTATTAATGTTCAATTCATAAATAAAACACCTACCTCTTGTTTTCAGGGCATTGCATTGGTCCCTCAACATAATGGCAAAGATCAGAGAGATAACTTTGGGGAGCATTTAAGACTCTTTTGAATTCTGCTTTGAAGAAGCAGATCTGTCAAGTAATGGAGCAAAGAGGCCCAAGTCATGTCTCTACCATTTTGTCATCAAAAGTGCCACACAAGTAAAGCAGATAGTGTTTATAACTGACAATAGGTTGAAGGGCATCTTACACTGATTAAGGAAGCCTCTGTGCTTCACCGTGATGGCGAAGAAGGAAAGATTGGTTCTTAGATGGATGTAGGCTCAGTCACTAGAAACATGTTGTACTTCTACATAGATATTTGTGATGAAGATGAGGCAGCCAGGTGAAAATAGCTCTGCAGTCATAAACTCCAAGGTCTGGAAATAAGTAGAAATGTCATTAGCTCCCAGCATTTGTCCTTGATGGAGACAGATTTTGCTACTTATAAGATTATATTGTGCTACCTTTCCTTACTGTCATTATAACCCATCATTTTTACACAGATGTTCTACCTCAGAAGGGTCCAAGTGGGACATGTACAGTATGTTACTTTGGTAGTTGCACAGCAAGACAAGGACCCCCAAAAATTAGGTAAAGCTGATAGACCAGGAGTCGTCACCCTTTTGATACCTACTGGGAAAATGTCCTTACCACTCACCGGTCCCGCAGTAGCTCAATTTACCCTGTCTCATTTCTGGTTAGATAAATCACATGACCCTGGCTCTCGATCACAGTGTACTTACTAAATAGTGATCTGGTCCTGACTGCTGTCCCTACGCTCTTTTACCAGCTCTCCAACCATCCAAGCATGGCGCTGCGTGTCTCTGGCATGTAGCATTGCTCGTCAGCGACGCCACCTACCTACCCCTCCGCCCACCATGAAACCTTGTATCGCTCACTAGTGGGTGGTAGGGACCAAGTTGACAACCACTGTGATAGACTATGCCATCAAGCCAGGGTCTAGATACATTTGACAGGAGATTGGTCATTACTGATCTAATATTAAAGGCATGCAAAATAATTCAGGTAGTAGGCTGTAAAAAAAAATCCAGATAGTAGGCCACAAGTCAAGGCAGGTGGTAAGTAGAATCATCAAGGTCATGGTTAATGAATTGTGCCAAACAGCATGCGAAAGAATGTCAAGGCCAAGGAAATCTCAAAGAGCAGCAAGACTGGCAAAAATACCCAGGATCAAATGTATTTACAGGACACTGGTACTCTAGTTTGATCCTTTTTAAATAGGCAAAAAGATTTTGAAAAGTTAAAGAAGATGTTCTTACTGGGTCCACTTATTTATCATTCTGGATTTCCTTTATTTCTTTTAAACAGCACAACCGGAGAGATAGATCTCTTGAGGTAGGGTAGCACACAACCACAAAAAGAAAATAGTGGGTGGAAGAAGGGGTGTCTGGGAAGAAGAAATATCTAAAATCTGGAATCCAGCCTACACTGCAGTCAGAAGTGGTCACAGACACGTGATTGCACAATTTCAAATTAAATCTAACAGTTAAATAAAAAAATATGTTTAATGCAACAATGGATCCTCTTGGGCTAGAGCCCCTATGTCTTTTTGTCCAAGTTCTGCCACCCTCTATTTCACTTTCTGCACCACCTCCCGCAAAAGATTGTTATGTCTATAAACTCTCACAACAGCAGGGACCTCATCTCCTCCTATACCAATGTGTATTTACAAGTATGCCATCTGATCTTATTTTTTACAGCCTTCAACAAAAGTTTTTAAAATGGTACCCATGTGTTTATTGTACTTCTAGCATTACAAAATCTTTTGGTGCTTTAAAAATAAAATTAGTATTATTAATATTATAGTTTTGTGTAAAGCGCCAAGATATTCTGTAGCGCTGTACAGGGGTTAAATACAGAGAATAAATAAATACAATATTAAACACACTGCAGAACGTAGGGGGCCTTGACTTTGAGTTTAAAATCTTACATACGTGTTTTTTTATTCAAAGCACCTTATAAGATTGAACATTTGCAAACTTCCAATCTAAAGGGATACTTAAAACAAAAGGTGAAGTAATACATGGAAGAAAGAGCTTGACAAATAATTGAAGGTGAGAGCAGAGGATTAATTAGTGATTATGTTTGTGGGTGTATCAGCTGTGTAAATATATTAATGCAAATCATAGGTAGGTAGATGGGTGGGTGTGGACAGGGTAGGGGGGAGGACAAGGTATATGAGTCCAGATGACGATGAGAGATGGTGGTGTATGTTGCTCTAGGTATAGAGACAAAATAAAAAAGGTAAATAGAAATGGTCAATGACAGTTGGAAAGTGAATCTGCAATTTGGATGGTATCGGGCCCAGTGTCTTTGGTTGAATTCCCAAAACATGTTCTGACATCATATCTTGCCAGAATTAGGGTAGGATAAGACTAATAATTATTAGGGAAAGGAAAAGCTCCTCATATATTCTGCTGGCATAAATATTCAGGAAATAAAGAAATGTTGATTCATGTGCTGATCCGTGGAGGCATTCAAAAAACGTAAACGTTAATGCATCAAACAGTGTTGCATATATTAATGCACTCATTTCTTTTCTTTTTTGCTTTATTTTAGTCAGATATTTCACAGTATTGATAAAACTTGAGATAGTAAAGCTGACCCACCACAAACTCATTTTCAATATTTCTTATACTTGTTGGAGATGATTACTGTTAGACCTACTGTTTTTTATATTGATGTAAGGATTTCATAGAAGTAATCCACATATGGGGATATATTATATTTACAAACTGACTAAAAAATTAAATTACAATATGGATCAATTAATAAATAATCCACATATTGCAGATCAGAGGAGAACTTAAAGGTTGAACTTGATGAACTATAATTATTTTTTCAACCTCAAATACTATGGCCCTCATTCAATTGCAATTTGGCCAATTGAATAAGGCCCTAAATAAGCACATAACATATATTTTTTAAAGAAGTTTTTAGTTAGTAAACATCTATCCAAAAACAATGTTTTCACTAACTAAAAACTTCTTTAAAAAAAATATGCTATGTGCTTATTTAGGGCCCTATTCAATTGGCCAAATCGCAATTGAATGAGGGCCTATGTTTTTGATTATCAGTGAGAGTAAGGAAATTGTGAGAGGAATAACGGTCCTTTCCCTCTTCACCTTCGCAAAATCTGACAGCTGCAAACCCGCCGCCAACCGACAGATGGCGCTGCCGATTTTCATATAAGGCACTTCGACAGAAGAGGCCTTGAGCTATGAGAGGCGCGCCCGAGGCCCTGGGGGGCCGAGTGCCCACACCGAACATAGTGATGGCCTCGCTGTCAACTCAGGGCCATTGAGTTGCGCCACGTTGGAGGGGAGTATAGTTTTTTGCCTTACATCAAACATGATGGCGCCCGAAAATTGCCCTCTGCCGGATGGCTCCTGTAACTGCAGTGGTCAGTGCTGCCGAAGATTTACATTTGTGTATATTGGGAAATGTTCCTAAAATATGAGGGTGAGATGGCTTTCCTCACACCATTACAAAAATAGAGTGAAGAAACTACATCCTTGTACAAATAGATACCTGCGCTGAATTCAAATTCTCAGGGGAAAAAAACAAAATGGTAGATTCCACAGCAGAATAATTGCACAAACAATACAAAGAATTTTCATATGTAAATGGGTTATCTGAAGTATAGAAAAGTGCCCAATCATAACATATCTACCAGTATTAAGCACAATAATGATAGCGAAGCAAACCCATTTTGCGTAAAAGTTGCTATTATTGATTGCGGTCAAATGTTGGAAGGATATGCTTGTGCAACAGGATAAAACATTAGTAAACCATGTTTGTAGATTTTAAAATATCTTACTTAAATATATAGTTTAATATTTGTGAGCTTCTTTAATGCTCTGGCACTTTTTCCCATATAAAGAACTCTGCATGTGCACTTTTCTTATTGATTTCATACTCTCAAATAGTAGACCTGCTAAAATATGCTGACACCATTTCACCAGAGGTGGTTCTTTGATTTTTTAAGAAACGTACCTGCAAACAAATCTCCATAAATTTACATAATCAAGGTAAAAAAATAAATAAGAATACATGACTACTTGTTTTATCACGGTATGATAGATTTGCTTTATTGATATGATATTGCAAAAAAAGTATAACAGGTGCAGAATCTGGGCGGTTGTTGAGTTGCAAAATATGCTGAGTGCACATGAAGTTTGGACAAGATAAGACACAAACACATGTCCTTATCTTGCCGTTAAAGAATCCATCACTTATGTATGTAACCATGAAAAGCCAACAGTCCAATGGCAGTAAATATTTTTTTCAAAATCCTTCATATAGTGCAGGGGCCTTAAAGTCCATCCTTGTAAATAATATCCATGCTAGTTCAGAAGTGTCCTCTTGAATTGAGTGGCAAAGAGGAGCTGCACTTGCATGGTACAAAATATAGGCCCTTTGTAATCAGAATTGCTTTTATTTCCAGTAAGGCAGAAAGTGTATGATACAATAATGTGACATCAAAAATATTCAATAGAAACTGAGGAAATGAGAGCCTGCATGTTTCATTGAACTACTTATGCAGATGCGGTTTGCTTCTGTGCAGTGATTATGTCCTTTAAGATATATAAAATTGTATGTAATAAAATGGATATACTGTTACAGACAATAGGCTTGTGAGCAGACACTTGGTTCGGTGGAGCTCTCTGAAGACTGTATATACCTGGCAATGTATTGTCCAGTAAATGAAGTATCTGTTATAGCATCACAAAAAGTAATGTATAAGAGGAAACACTTTGATAAAACCCAAAAAGATTTTGTTACCCAGTCCCTGCTACAAGAGCCTGCCACTGACAATATCATGGAAACCAAGACCTTCCAACAGTGAACAGGTGCTCTCAAATATTAAACCTGAATAAATTCGTGATTTGCATTGCTTTTTATAATTTAACACACCTCAAAACAAATTCTGGGGTGTATTTTTCAAATATTGAAATGGCTCAGACCTTGCTATTTGGACTATTAACCTCTGTTTTCAAATGTGTAACAACCAATGCTATATGGTAAATAACAGTAGAACACAGCCAGTAATTTATTTTCTCCCACTATTTTGATTTTGTTGTTTTGTTAAATTTTTTAAAATTTTTTCCTTTCATTTTTTGGTACAAAGCATTTTACAAAAGTTAAAAAGTACAAACTAAAAGTAAAAAATAACATAAAAAGTTGCTCCCTCTTTAAAACTTTTGATTTTCAGACCTTATTTGGACTAATTTTTGCTTTCTCTCGGTCTCTGAATCCCGTCTTGCTTTGTAACATCAATAAATAAGGCTGTTTTTTTCTTTCATATTGCAGTGTAATTTTTATTGGGTTTTTTTCTTCTTTTTTTTTTAAAAAAAAAAGATATGGCTCAACATTGCAAGATAATAATATTAATATCATATAAAAATGGATTACACAGGAAATAAGACCTTATTGTACCTGCTGCCCTCCCAGCCAAGCCCAAATTTTGCCTTCTTAACATGAAATATTGTAC
Source organism: Discoglossus pictus (assembly GCA_027410445.1). Classification (NCBI taxonomy): domain Eukaryota; kingdom Metazoa; phylum Chordata; class Amphibia; order Anura; family Alytidae; genus Discoglossus; species Discoglossus pictus. Next base: position 24,305,316 of record CM050175.1, read on the forward strand.
AATTCAAGTAGTTTTCCCCATTGTTCTTTAAATGATTGCATAAGGCAGCACAGCGAAAAATCAACTAACAAAGCCGTTCTGTTAGCTGCTTTCATAAGAGCGTGTTGGAATTCATTGTGGCACAAGCTTGTCTACCACAGAATGGCCACCACGGCTTTGCAAATGAAGGAAGAATTCCATGATTCTGTAATTAGCAAAAAAAAAAGTGATGGTGATGTAGCTATAACAATATAACAAACTGCAACAGAACGAAATTGCAATGTTCCAGGTATTAGATGAAAAATATTATTAATTGTTAACCCATGGATAAGGTTTGTTAACTGGGGACATTACAGTAAGCAAATTTATATATATATATATATATATATATATATATATATATATATATATATATATATATATATATATATATATATATATAGCTACTCATTGACTCCATCCCCCCAGCCACTAAATTTCTATCATAGTTTTTGCTCAAATTTGTATGCCATGAATTATCTGAAGTTTAAATTCCCCACCAGCTCTAATGTATGGGGTCATATGTCATTAGAGTTGGAGGCCTCTTGAAGATGTCTAGTCTTAGAACTTATGTCACATAGGAAAAACAGACCCTCCAAAAGTTGACTATCACTTAAGTCTTTAAAATATCTGGCCTGCAGACATCTTGGAGCAAAAATGGCAAGTTCTATCAATTTTATATACTTTTGAGATTACTTGTGTCACTTTTCATAAAACAACCACTTGTATTTATGTAGAAGATCCCTATCTATGCTGGTAAGGCTGCCTCAATTACTAGAAAGTAGGTGAACCACTACATGGAAGATACCCCAACAGTATGTTTGGGAGAATGGTAATGTTTGATAGTGGAATCTTATTCTTGTATTCTTTTCACAAGTCTTTGGGAACAGCAATCACAGTTGGGGTTTGCATAAAAAAGGCCATATGAGGAATACAAAGAAATGATCGGGATTGCTACTGTGCAATAGAGACACAGTTTATTTAGGGTTATGTAAAATGAATACTTAATTAACTATACTCAAAATAGTTGGCAGTGTGCACATCCTTGGAAGATATGTAACATTTGAATATATCTGTGCAACAAAATTCAACCATGAACACTCTTTCTACTCTGCAAAAAATATGAGCGTAAAATGGATGGATGTACATTGTGATAGGGTGCCACAGAACCGAAAAGGTAAGTTTAATATCGATTTCAAGGGGTTGAAATCTGGGGTCACATGGCATGAAAGGGTAAAGCCACCTATCTTCATCTTCTCTTGGCTGTAGCTGCATGTCTTAAAGAACTGGCTGAATCAGTCCAAGAAGGCACTTGCACCACAGATAAAAGTAAAGGTCTTATTCTAGAGCGTAGTGGTCCTATCATTAAAACAATGGCCTCTTAAGATTAATAAAACTGGTCTCCCTCCTGTACCCAAGATATTTGTTTCGTACACAGATAATTGTTAAGGAAACGAGACACAAGTAATGCTAATTAGTGGTATGGTGTGCTTGAGTAATACAAGATAATGTTTGGTCACCACCGATAAAATAAATTGAATCACCATAATTATGAGATAAAGAAACATATATTGCAAAAATACAGTCTGTTTTCAATGCTTTTGTGGTGAAAGCGACATTTTCTTTTGAAATATAAAATAGATGCTGCTGGCTGGCTCTTAAACATATTCCATTATCAAGTCTCAATCGTACATCAGGGGATACATGACAATCTTATAAACCAAAGACAATTGATTACCGATAAATATGTCCCTGTACCAGAACATTGCAATTTTAACAAGTTTGGGTGGTGAATATTGTAGACATATGTATATGACAAAATATAAATTCCCTTTTTTCCCCCAAGGCATGGTCTGTGAAGGTCTATAGAGCAACAGTATGTATTTTTGATACTGGTGAGTGGTTTTAATTTTCAAGATACCCTCTACACAATGCAGAGGATAGAAAACAAAACAAGTAATTGTAAAAAAAAAAAAAAAGAAAAAAAAAAAAAAAAAAAGTTATACTTTTCCTAAAACGAAAAGCCTCAATTTTTGTTCAAGTTCAATGTATAATAATCATTTACTTTCAAGAAACTGGCCAGGATCCATTAAATAGAGATCACCACATGCTGGCAATTTACATTAGTGCTTGATTTTGTCTGAATTTTATGCAGAATAGTGGATCCTCACCTTTATGAATCCTGGCCTCTCAAAATCCCATCCCTTCTTTTCCTTTCTGAATGGCTTTAGCACCATAACACACCCTTTTTACCATCACAATCTCTTCTTTTGTTGCTATATGAAAAGAGTTTCCATAAAAAATAGTGCTTTTTTTCCTTTTTGCAAAAAAAGTTATAATATATATATATTATATATGTATAAAATCATTGTAATCTGTGGCACATGTGCAAAGCAGATCGCACTCCCATACACATTTTATTTTTATTTTTAAAAAAAAGCCTCACGCCTTCATAATTCTTACTTGCTTCATTCTCGATTTAAAAAAAGGTGCAAATACATTTGGAATTTTGTGCCAAACTTTAGTGCCATAGTATCTTGCAAGATCACAAGCACCACTGGTACTAAAGAATTTAAGTGTAAAAAAAAACAAAAAAAAAAACACTTTAAACGCCCTTATTTTTCCAGCCATAAAAAAGGTGCAAACAATTTAAAATAAAGTCATTAAAAGTCTAAATGAAAATAAAAATGATGTAAAAATATAAGACCCAGGCATGAGAAAGGGAGGATATATTCCCCTTTCTGTGCTGATCTTTTCCCATTTCCATCTTAACGTCAAACGCTTGGATCATAAAACCAATAATACTTGTAATTATGCATATACATTTCTGTCCCACACTTTAACTCAAAATGTGCCAAAATCAGCTGTTTTTTGCATATATGTATACACGTACGTGTGTGCATATATGTGCAATTTTACACATACAAATAGAAGGGATTGCAGTTTGGAATGCAGGAAAAATAGAAACAAATAACAGGACACAAAAATCCACAGAAATCTTTCCTGCCAAAAACATGTTGCAATATTCCTGATTTGGCATCTCTCATTTCACTCCTTTTGCTCCTCGGTGAGGTAAAGGAGCACTGTAGCGTCAACTCTTTAACCTGGCCTGTTATATATAGAGAGGGGTGAGGCCTTACCCGATCCCCCTCCCATTCAGAGATGATGGAAAAAAATAGAAAAAAAAGTTGAAGGCAGTGGAATCCTACATAGGAATGTTTCTTGGCTCAATTATGGGAGGACTCTGAAGTTTGAGGAATAGGTCGCTTCATGGACAATGTGAGGGGACGGTGTAGTGCTGTCTGCTCGGATTCTTCAATCTGCTGTACCTGCCACCGATATTGACGGGCACGGACAATGGCAGGAACTCCTCTTCTTAGGCGCTGAGTGGACTTCCTTTGCCAGATGTCATATTTGGAGTACTTTGTGTGGGAATGCTTGTGATACATGTCCTACAGAAGACGAATAAGAGAAACAGTGGTTATTTATAAACTGGTAAGTGTTCATTCAGCTATTTTTGTATATTTAGTCTGAAATGTGGAGGCAAGACCATCCATTAGAAATATTGTAACCATATAAACAACTTTCAAATAAAATTATAAACTATTTATTTCAACTAAAGTCAAGTGTATTTATTTTATTGTCATCTATCACTCACATTTTTTATTATTGTTTTTTTTCTTGGTTCTGCTGGCTCTAATAAAATAACTTTTATTATTTGTTGGGTCCTCAAGCGTCCTTTTTGGCTATTTGCCCTGAGCTGTGTTATTTTGCAAACACTGGCCATAGTGTATTACAAGGGTCCGGGAGTATATCTCCCAGTAGCTGTAGATACAGATAGCTTAGTGTAAATATAGGGACATATAATCCCTTACTAACAACAAGGTGACACCATATACCTGGGACAGAATATCCTGATGCAGAAGTGGACCTTTACAGTACCAGAGATGGATCGGGAATCCAGTGACACCGTATAAGGACTGCTCGCGTGAAGCGAGTTTTATACCTCAGACCGTGAGGTCACTAAGTGGGAGAGTTCTGGTTTTACATATAATTATTTTTCTTTCTATCGCTATCATCCCTCCAGCATTTTTACGTATTTATCTGCACTAGGGGGTGGTGCGCTTTGTTTCCCCTTGCCTGGTTTCCACTTTTTAAGCTATAAAGACAAGTGTGATATGACCGGTTTATAAGCTTGAAGACAAAACAGAGCCACATATCATCCGGCTTCATACTAGCTACTGTGAATTGAAGAGATACATTTGAGTTTAATTTACACAAATTGTTTTAAACAATCTCAATGCTAAAACACACATAATAGCTTGACAATGCATTCCAGCAATCACTATATAGTTAATAAACTTTAGGTTTAACTTTCTCTGCCCTCATCTTCTGCACAAAACGCCATGTACTGGAACTTTGCTACTGACTCAGCAGATAGTCAACACAGATAACCCTGCCCGCTCTTTCACCAGTAGATAAGCTCCCCACACTCACCTTGCTCGGTGATGGCATTGCAGTGGCAGGTGCTGTAGAGAGGTCCCGTTCATTCTTGGTTGGCTTGGCACAGTATGTCTCCAACAGATCCAGGTCACAGCTCCGAAAACAGCATTCCTCAACAATTCCCCGATTTGCTCTACGACTGGCACGTCCAGTAGTTCTACCTAGGAGGGAACAAAAAAGTATTATAAACAATATGAATTTAGCAAACTCATATTTTGGTGGTGAAAATTTAACTTTAAAATGACCATAGGTTATTGCTTTTTCTTGAGAAAATGATCACCGGGGTAGTGAATTCATGTTCCTTTAGATTGTAAGTCTGCGAGTTTTCAATCTTGCATGATGCTTTGAAAAAGCGCAATGGACACTGGATTCTAAAGCTCAAAGATAGTGCCCTCCATTTTTTGCAATCCTAATATTGTTTTGCCTTGAACACAACACATTTATAGCGCTACGGAATATGTTGGCATAAACATTATTAATAATAATAATAATAATAATAATAAATTTATATTTCATTCCTATTTATTGTAATATGTGACCATTATCACTTTAATAAACACATTTTCTGTACCCTTAAAAGCATTGGGCAATAAAAATGATTAAAATAACATAGGATTAATATTACCAAGGCCATGTTTGATAGGTATTACTATTTTGATAAATTAAAAGATAAAAAAAGATATAGAAACAAGTCATCATGTGTTCCAATAAGACCTGCTTTTATATACTTCTTTGATAAGAGATATTTAAAAAAAAATAAAAAAAAATTACATGTTTATTTCTATTTTCGAGCAATAGTTTTGATTAATATAGATTCATTGCTTTGAAATTTTTGCAGATATCATATGCAGTCATCATTAAGACAACAAATCTATGATATTCGATTGATGTCATGACAGCCACCAATAATGAATATTCGTTCTACACATTAAATGCCACTTCGTATTCCTAAATAATATGACCTGTCTAGAAGATGAAGAAGGACACATCTATCCAGACATATTGCTTCTTCCATTTTGGATTCTACACCTTTTGGAGACATAGCTTTCCAACATGTTCCAGAACAAAGAGATTGGCATATATACAAATATTTCCTTCCCAACAAACCATTTCATTTAAAACAGAAGGGCCAATATGAACAGGTGCAATATCTTCCAGGGCTAATACCAGCAGAGCAAATATGTAAACAGCAAGCTTGGATTACAACCATGCATAGAAGATGTCAATTAATGCCTGGTCAGCTTTTTTTATTAACTCTACTCTTGGAAATAAGTCAACTCTACCACAGAGGGTCCTAATCAAGATCATCTGCATGTCTCCAATCACAGGTCACGATAGGATTTGCATCTAGTATTTAACGATATTCATACAACGTGAGTGTGAAATTATATATATATATATATATATATATATATATATATATATATATATATATATATAGTAGATCAAAGAAATATTAAGAACATATTTGTGGAAAGAAATCAAAGATTTAACTCAAGACACCATCAGAAATACAAGGGAACATCTCTACTATTACACACAATTATCAAGTAATAATAAATGGATATCCCTTAGCATATATATTTCAAATTCCACTACAGCTACACAGTTATCAACTGATTTATGCCTTGCGATGTAATGAGGGTCAGGTAAAAGGAGAAAATGACTGAAGGAAACCAATACATGGCCTTATACACTTTCAGATGTTACAGTTGAATCATTAAAGGCTCTACGTATATGTATATATCTTGTAAGTTTATATATAAAATTGATCTGTAAATACATTTAATTATCACACAGTCAAATTTTATTCATTTTCAATCAGATAAGTAGAATTTATATAGTGTTTATTGTGGAACTAAGCTATATTTTTGGCTAACGCTACTTCTCAATGCATGGTTTGGATTCTAGCCAGCCCAAATCTCTGCTTCAAGTGAGTTGGCTTTGAAGACCACAATGCTTGTTCCAGGTGTCAGCTGGGAAAATGGGTCAGTAAGACACAGTAATAATTACATGCTGAGACAGGGTTCTGGTGCACCGGGAAGTGGATGCACAGTGATGTAAGCAAAATTAAATCCTGCATCTAGGAACCAGAACATCATTTAGCATATGGTGGGCAAAATAATAGAAGCCCTCCACTGTACTGAATACAGTAAATAGTACATTTGAATGTCTAAAAAGAAGTTCAAAATGTGTTTACTGCTCAGAATTCCAAGAAATTCAGTACTGCACTCTGGGAAACAGGGCGGGGACATGCAAATGAGCCCACAATGCATTTCACCATTACAATTTTAAAATGGATATCAGTGTGCAGCTGGTTCTTAACTTGTATTTTATCAACCACATCACTTAGCTTAGGGTGGGTAAGAGAGCGATAGAAGCAGTACAGTACCATACAGTATAAAATACTTTTTTTTAGGCATTCAAATGTGAGCACAAAAGTAATATTTATTTATTTCATGTAAGATATAAAGACAACTTTGTTGTACATCCAGCGACGTGTTTGTATTCTGAAGTTTATTATTACACCTCATTCCTTAGCTGTTTTTATGACAGCAGTATTTTCTCTGTAATTAAAAAGTGCCAGATGACATGGCATCATAGCACATAATTAGAAGAAGAAAGTAAAAGCATTGTTTTCAGCTGTCTGCAAAGCCCTGTAGAAGCAGCTTTAGTCTAAGTCCAAGTGCAGCCATCTAAACACCGCTTCGATGTACAGTAGACTCAGTTATCCGGCACCCATGGGGATTGATAGATGCCGGATAAGTGTCGTTTTTGGTTGCTTGAGAGTCACTATTAAAATATGCCTAGATTAGCTGCACATGGGATGATCTTCTAATTATATTTGACAGTGAGGGCTGTTCTAGCAGCAGCAGCTTTCACTCCTCACTTACACACAGCTACATTTGGCTGGAGGGTGCGGTGCTGACACCGGGGAATGTAACGCCAACACTGCCCTGGCTCTAAATGCAGTTTTTACCCATGTCAGTTGACATTATGGCGGGGATTAGATCAATTTAGCTGTGCTCCAAGGTTATAACCTTTTTTAAATGAGTACAGTGTATTTATAAGAATTAACTGGTCTTCTTGGCCTCTGACCTACAACCAACAGATTAACCATTTCTTATTTTCATCATGCTTGGCCTATACATATATTTATTGTTTAGGCACATCTCTGGTTGTGCTCATCCAAAAGATTCTCTTGACAAATATACTGTAGTGGGTTGACCATCTTGGGTGGCCCTACATGATATAGCCTACAGCTTCCCTGAGGTACACAAGCTCCTTCAGCACAACAAAATAGCAATCCAGAAGGACATATACTGTAGAGCATCCCTGAATACATCAGCCCACACAGGTACCATGTTGTATACAAGTCTAAACCTTCGAGTCTAAACCTGCCAGACCATTTCTTCTCATTGCCAGTTAGCATTGTGATTTCAACAACCAATACAAGTTATCCTATGAAGCAATTATAATTTGTTTCTCTTCTCAAAAAGAATTAGTAAGAAAATACAGTAATTTTAAACTAAATGTATACAATCAGTACTAAGATTATTCCTCAAAAAACATCTTACAGTGAGAGAGAACAATCCAATGACTAATACGGGGCTGGGCTTTTTCGGTTTTGGGTTTTAAATCTGTTTAGCCCCTTAAATTATCTTTATCTGGCAAACCCTTTGTAACAGAATTGTACTTCCTTTGGGACAAAATCAGATTGCATGACAAAACTTGCGCTGCAAGTGGTGGCTGCAATCCAAACCTTCATCAAATCAGCTGCATTATTGGGGTCACGCATGGGGGGCAACCACAGAAACACGACCAGCCTGTTGGCCTTAGACGGCACACAAGAAATATTTAACGCTCACAAGAGGTGTGCAGTAAATATGCTGGCAATTTCCATTCAGCATCCTTTCCTTGTCCTTCTCTTACCTCAAACACCCTTCCTCCCCCTTTTAAGAAAAAATCAATCAGAAGCAGTTAAAGGGGAATGCGAAGTAAACAATCTCCCTGCCCCCTCTACTCTCTCAGAGGAATGCAGGAAGTAACAAAGAAGGTCTTTGTGGGACCTGGCTCACTGAGTTGCTGTCCTCCATTCTGCCTCCTGCCTGGGTCTTCCTTTTCACCCCTGCCAATATTACTGAGGTGGACACACAGGGCAGGAATGTGCACAGTCAGCAGAAACCGCACACAAACCCTTATCAGCTGTTCGCTGAAAACTCAGCTCATCCTAAAGTACCATTTACAGATAAACCCATCAAGACAAAACCATTTATCTCCAGAAACACTTTACAAAAAAATATAACATCTGAATTTACTATTATAATAAAAAGGTATCCTAGTGTTAGACTTCTATTCTGCACTCTTATTGCTTATTGTTCCAATCCTTGAGCAATTCAAACACAATGCAAACCAATGGATGGCCATGTTTTTGAGCCTAAAATCAAACGCGCAAAGAGCTGGTTCCCAAAGTCACAAGATTGAAAACTCTCAAACTTCCAATCAAAACGGTTTGGGTGTAGTACAGGAGGGCGATAGATTCAAGATGGCAGTGGGAATGCAATAAGCTCAAGCACACTGGTGTGGTTGTGTGTTGCACTGTAGATTGTGGGTGTATAATGTACATATTAAGGCTGAAGGTGATGAGATTCTTTATATGGATGTGTTTTAGTGAGTTTTTGAAGGTTTTGAGGCAGGAAGGTAATTTAGAAGAGCGAGGCAAGGAGTTCCATAGAGTAGGGGCAGCACTAGAAAAGTCTTGAAGGTGGGAGTGAGGATGGAGCAGCCAAGCAGTTGAGGTTCCTCAACATTTTTCAACAAAGCCAGTTACTCATAGTGCATTAAGTTAATAACATTAAACAGTATACATGTAAACAAGATAAAACATATTTAAATATGACTTACTGAAGTAGAAGCCCCGGTCTCCACAGACAAACTGCAGCGTGTCCACCAGCTCCCCTCCACACAGAGTTTCCGCAGTCCCGTATGCTTTAGCAGCGTCTAGCGTATACGCCAAGAAGGTGATGATAACTACAAGAAGCTGCCGTGTCACTGACATCTTTGAAGACTAAATGGAAAAAAAAGTAAATAAAAAGGACATTTAGACAGAGTGATGAATAGTCAACTAAATTGGTTACACAGTTGGTCCTATACGTGAACAATATCTAAGTGCGCAAAGATCAACGACTACTGGATATACCACATAAGAGTCAGATGGTGGCCATAGAGAGAAGAAAAATGAACGGTTGTATATAACATCAGCTTTGTAAGTCATGAACATAAAAGCATTTTTTGGAGAAAAATATTTTTTTAAGTTATTGTTTCCATCTTGTCTGATGACAACACCAATAGCTTGGTGACTGTGCTTATGTTATAACTTCTAGTCACCACTCCATTGATTTTTTAATTTGATACGTTCCTCCTGACCCCACACAAACCCAGAAGCAGGCAGTGTGCAAATACAGATGCAAGCCCTGCTCCTGTAACAAGGTAATCACCCCTCTTAGCAGGGTCCTGGAGAATTATCTTTTTTTTTTTTTTTTTTTTTTTTTTTTAAACTAGATTTTTTCCTGCCTATTTCTGCTTTGTGAGCTTAGACTTAACATCTACAAAAAAAATATATCCTATAGTGATCTTTTAAAAAGGGCCACTGTACCTAAAATTACAAAACAAATTTGAATTCAAGTATTCCATTTAAAAGATTTCCAATAAAGCATCTTAGAGAGATAAAATATTGTGTCTAATTAGCTTTTATATTACAAGTTAATTGAGAGGAAATGTAAACAAGGACTTTTGAAGAACTGATTGTGTTTTATGATCTGGTTTACATTAATTTACATGAGAATCTAAGCAAAATGTATTGCAGCCTGGCACCTTGTGGGGGGCAGTTATTTTGTATAACCAGCACCTAAAATCCAAACTATGACCTACTATCTCCAAACTAACCAGGGATAGATATAGTTGACACCAATACGAATTTCAATTAATACCCCAAAACGTAAATCTGTTGAAGTAATATCTATAATCAACGTTAAAGAAAAAAAAAAAAAGTGTACAAAGTATCATTGTGGTCTCTTATCCTTTGTTGTACATGCATAATTAACATTTTTTCTATTCTTCTAGGTCTCTAAATGGGAAGATACCAGTATACCATGATTATGACTCCAAGGTTGGATAGCTGATGGAATAGCTAGTATGGAACTGCATACTGCAAGGATATATATATATATATATATATATATATATATATATATATATATATATATATATATATATATATATATATATATATATATATATATATATATAAAAATAGGCTATAATTAACTCCAGAGTCAGTGCTAATCAGTTCTTGATCAAACATTAATAAGTTTCTTCAGGGCAAACTTAAATGTAAAATAGCAGAAAGGTCAGACAAACTGCGGTCCACTGGAAAAGGAACTGGCCCACTCCAGTATCTTTACCATGAAAACCTTATGGAGAAGGACAACCAGACACAAGATATGCCAAGCATGCTGCAATCCATAGCATCACGAGAGTCGGACACAACTGAACAACTAAACACACACATAAGAAAGGGGAAGGGAACTTGAGAAAGCGTATAAAGTAAGGAGTTGAGATGTTTACAGTGCTACAGTCTACAGAGGTTCCTGCTCTCACAGACGGAATACATATGTTTCTGAGAAGGCACCATCTGCTAATGTGTTCTTTGTAAAATAGAGCGTGCACCTTTAAGCATTTAGGCCTGTTATTCAACGCTCAGCAGAAGTGAGTGACTGCAGGTTTAAGTAAACACAACCCCGTCCCACTGGGGTAGAAGGCCTGAAATTACTTCCTTACATCAATAACGGGGAAACAAAATAACCTATAGAGGATTTCACAATAATATATGCAACCGGGTCAAAAATGTAAATAAATCAATTAAAAAAAAAAGAAGAAAAAAAAAAGTTGCTTAATCAGAATAACCTTGTCCGTTTTTTACAAAAGACACAGTTCAAGTATAGAACTAAAAACAAAAATGTTGCAATAATGTACAAACAGGATAATTTGATTATCCCTTGATTAGGACATGCTTGCCGTTTCAAATTTCCTGCTAGTTCTACATATTTTGTTGTTGTTTAGTCCTTCAGTTGTGTCCGACTCTCAGTGACCATATGGTCGCAGCACACCTGACATCTGTCTGTTTCTGGTTGTGCTTATCCATATGGTTTTCATGGCAAAGATACTGGAGTGGATTGCCAGTCCTTCTCCAGTGGATCGTGATTTGTCTGACCTCTCTGCAAGGACCTGCTCATCATGGGTGACCTACATGGTATAGCTCATAACATTGTGGTACACAAGCACCTTCACTATGCCACTGTAGCTATCCAGAAGGGATCTACATGTTTAATGTAACAAAAATCAGTAATGTCAACCAGTCGTCAAAGCACCAGGTTTCACACATAGGTCGGCTGGTCAAACTTTGAGTCACTGTCAAAATTATTAGTACCTTCATGGAGCAAAGACATGTTCTATCATGAATCTGAAATAAGTATTCAAAACGTCAGTGTCATTACCTTCTCGTGGTGAAGTGGCTTGTGTACCTCAATGAAGCTGTGAGCTAAACCATGTAGGGTCTCCCCAGATGGGCAGGTCATGGAAGTTTTGTGAAACAAATGACAATCCATTTGAGAAAGAACTGCCAAGATAACCTTATGTATAAGCACAACCAGACATGCCAAGACATTCCGGGTGTGCTGCAGCCCATAGGGCCATGGAGAGTAGGATACAACTGAATGACTCAACTCAAAACTTATATATACACTTTTTATAGGACTGCAAGCAATGCTAAACCCATATCTAGTCTCTCAACAAGGGCTCAGCTTGTGCCCACCATCAATACCTCTGCTCAGGTCCTGGCTGGTTAAAAATGAGAATTTTCTATAAAAAAAAAAAATCCTATCACTTTGCACCCAGACAGATTAAACACAGACGGAATTTTAATAAAATGTAAAATGACATCACTTTTGCACATATTATTCATCTATTATTTGACGCACATTCATGGTTTAGCAATTACACCGTCTAGTCTGAATATGCAAACTTTCCTAAACTATCAAACAGACGTTGAACGTATAGAGGTTAGTGCGCCCGTCTCAGTGGGTCCTCTTGCACAATCAGAGCACTGTATGCACAAAGTGGAGACGTGAAACGTTCAGTAATCTCTTCACTTGAAAATGGGGATCTGGAGTGCCTCTTTAAGATTACACATCAATTTAGATCAGGGGTGTGCATGTTCGGTCCAAGGCCAGTATTTGAGGATATCCCTGCTGTGTACATATGAGACTATCGCTTCTTCAGTCATCCTGATTGATTTTGGTGCACAGAAAGGAAATCCTCACATCCAGTGCTGTGTGTGGCCCTCTTGGACTGAACTTTTTCCTTGCTCAGTGCAAACTATTGTTGGATATGAGCATATTTATGTAAAGAAATAATAGAACGCACGTTTTACTGAATTGCAAAAACTAAAATAGAAAGTTGGGTCCTTTCCTGTTATGGTTACGGCACCAGTCTGCAGCTGCAGTGCAATGACCAACAGCTAGATGGTGGTGCCGATATTCCAGTGCCATAGCATAGAGTAAAGGCTTAGGTAAACTGTCAGGGTGAGTTTAAGGGTTAGGCTACCATGCTAAGCGTAGAACTTCTCTAACATATCGGCAGTGCTGCAAAATATCAGCAGCGCCATCTAGCGGTTGGTCGTCGCACTGCAGCGGCGGCGGATCTGTGCTGTATCTATAACAGGAGAGATCTTAAATGTCTTAGGTTTGTCTGCTTTAAAAGGGGCACTAGGATCTTTCCTGTTATGTTCCCACCATGCAGACTGCTGAATTTGTTCTTATGGTAGACACCCTCATCCCTAAAACCAAAGTCTCGGTGCAACACCATCACGCCACCTAATGGCTGCTTCACACCACTGCCCTGGAGGGGAGATAACAGGAAAGTTCTGGGCACTGTAGTCTCATATAATCAGCACATAATTTCAATGAATTGTAACTACTTATGTGTATATATATTTACCATGGAACAAACAAAAAAAATCTGAATTTACTATGTCATGTGCAGCTCATGCGCCATCTCCGGTGTTGTCGCAGCCTCCAAGCCCACTGTAGTTCATGAAAAGCTTTACATGTTTGTGTACCAGTCACCAAACTAAAAACATAAGCAGCCATGAGCATAAAGTCATTTTTTTAGAAAATCTTAATTTTAGCAGAAGCCTGGAAGCTCACCTGACCATAATCCTTCCTCGGTACAGAGACAGCAGATGCTTCTCAGCATGTGCAGAAAGGGGGGAAGCTGTCAAATGTTATAGTCTAATCATCCAGAGAGGTAACAAGTCTCAAGGAAGTGTTATAGACCTGTGGTTCTCAAACCTCTCCTCAAGACCCACCGGAGAGGTCATGGTTTCTTGTAACACACAAGGAGCAATTAGCATTCAACAGACTCTAATTGCCTCCAAGTGCTAAACAGAAATCATGGCCTGTCCGGTGGGACCGGAGGAGAGGCATCCAAGATGGAAATCAGGCACAAGCAGAGTTTGCTTTTCTCTAAAATGATTGTATGCTCTTGGCTTGAATACCGGCAAATGTAAATTGGTCACTAATAAAGTTTGCCCTGTTACCTTGTTGTGGTGGAGGGGCATGTGTACATCAATGAAGCTGTGAGCCATACCATATACGGTTACCAAAGACGGGCAGAGAGGTCAGACTGGTCCACTGGAGAAAGAACTAGCAACCCACACCAGTATATTTGCCAAGATCACCTTATGGATAAACACAACCAGAGACATAACAATGTCCAAAGGGTCACTGAGAGTCAGACATGACTGAATGACTTAACAAGCAATTGGGCTTTTTAGTAAAACCAAGCTCTTGTATTTATATTACCGGGTGGGGGGAGAGTGTTTGCATAAATAAGAGTGAGTTAGTTTCCAAACGACCCAATTTTAGAACATTTTGCAATCCAAAAAGGACCACAAAAGGTGACACAGGTTACACAAACAGGGCCGTGCTGAATTATTATAACAAAATCAACATGCAGCTTTTCCGAAGCCTCATCTCTAACCTACATGAGTCATGCTTGAGGTAGACATAATTACCATAATTAAATCTAGTCACAAGGGGGTGGGGTGGCATCCCTTCCTCATGGATTTTGTTATTCCTGCACTATTTTAATTGCTCTGCTTCAGATGATTTATGAAAACAGCAAAACAGTGTTAATAGCCAATTAAATGTTTTCCACCAGAAGAACTGAAACATAATATCGCTGCAACTACAAGCCATTAATTAGTCTTAATGGTACGGCGCATGCCAAGAAGGCCAAGAGTGGCAGCAGGGTCACATGTGAATGGCAAATACCGATCTGGTTGTTCTCCGTCACCATATGGATGAGGCATATCTCTCGGTTTCTGGTTGGGCTTATCCATATGGTTTCTTGGCAAAGATACTGGAGTGGGTGCCAATTCCTTATCCAGTGGACCTCAATTTCTTCTATGACCTGCCCATCTTGGGTGACCTTACAGCTTCCTTGAAGTTCACCACGACAAGGTAGTGATCCAGAAGGGGTAATACCTATCTACTCACCTGCAAGTGTTGGGAGTGGCTGAAGATCCTCTCGCTGCTCCCTTTGGTGTGTGCACAGGCTGAGCCCCTCCTAACTTTACAGTCCCAACCACGGGATAGACCACTGCTGTGCTTTTCCCTATGACCCTGCAGCTCTGTTTGAAATTACTTTGTGTATCTCCCGTCCCAAACACCAAAAACCAAACAAGAAAAACTGCACTTTCGCTGCCAGCTTTAACTTGTTTATTTGGTACATGGCTAAAGGACGTCAACAGATGCAGAAAGTGATATCTGGATTCTGCACAATAACAATCACTTTGTAAGCAGCTTAATATAATTAACTTCCTTAACCATTACTGACCCAGACAAACCTGCTTGCTCTCATTATGCAGATGCAATGATATCTCATACACACTTAAGAAACTAGAAATATGTTTTTTCTCCCATGTTATGTTTTGCATTGAGCATAGCACTGGTTCCCATACCTTAGGGAACACCAGACAGGCCAGGATTTAATGCTGTGCAGATACAGCTGATGTAATTAGTATTTCACAGGTTTCGGAGCCTCCAACTGCCTTATGTGCAAACACTGTGTTAGACCGAAATCCTGGCTGGTCTGGAGTTCCCAGAGGAGAGAATGGGAGTAACCACTGTTAGCATGCTGATTATATATATATATATATATATATATATATATATATATATATATATATATATATATATATATATATATATATATATAGACATAAATAAATATTTCGATAGAGATGAATATATATATATATATATATATATATATATATATCTCTACAACAATCACCACACAAACCAGGCACTCACACCATACTGAGGATCGGCAGTAACCGTGAAACAGTGCTGTATGTGGTTAAGTGACCTGGTTTGTGAAAAATCCATCCGTTGCTATGCCTAAAACTGTGAAATACAGTAAGCATACACTTAAAAGGAGCCATGTTTAAAATGGTTTGGATTGACAGAGTGATGGTGCATTATGTGGCCTCATTTGCATGCCCTGCCCAGTTTTCCCAGAGTGCAGTGCATCTACTGTATTTCTGAGAAATTTGAGCAGGAAATAGGTTTATCAACTTATTTTTAGACATTCAAATAGAATCACTAATGTACTATTTCTTATTTGTACTACTGTACTTTGTACGGTGGAGGGCTTCTATCACTCTTAG